>WEIS01032060.1:0-10161 GCA_013389965.1 Todus mexicanus | reverse complement strand
CTGTCTGTCTGTCTGTCCGGCTCTCCCTGCCCCCCCGAACCTCCCCGCATCGCCCCTCCCCGACGGGGCTTTTATCTTATCGCATCCGCGCCCCGCGGAGGCAGCGGCACAAACAGCTCCCGGGGGCTGTTAGCTATTGGGTTTGATTGGAGGTTGGTTTAGTTTGTAAGGAGTTTTTGCCATTTTTTGATCCTTTGGGAAGGGGGGAGCTGGGCACCGCAGTCCCCCTTCCCCAGCCCCAGCTTGGTCCTTGCCCAGCGAGGGTCAGGAGGGAGCCTGGCCATGGGGTTGTTGGGGGGTTCGGGAGGGGGATGTGCAGGAGAGCACCCCGCTTTCTGCTGCCTCCCAGGGCTCCGTGGGCTGGGACCCGAGGGGTGGCTGCAGCGGGCAAGACGCCGTCACAAACCCCATTTATCATAGAATCATAGAATTAACAAGGGTGGAAAAGACCGTAGAGATCATCAAGTCCAACCTGTTACCTATTACCTAACCTATCACCAACCTACTACCCAATATCATCCCATCATCTAAATCGTATCACTGAGTACATCATCCAACCTCTTCTTAAACACACCCAAGGACAGTGACTCCACCACCTCCAGCCTATTCCAGTGGGAAATCACTTTCTCTGTAAAAAAGTTTTTCCTCTCCATCACAACCCCCATTTCTCATCGCTCCCCCATCACAAACCCCATTTCTCATCGCTCTCCTCTGCCTTTCAGTCAAGGAAACTCCTGCTGTGAAAGGCGCCGTGTGGCACTACCCACGCCCGGTGGGAGCAGTCAGGCCACAGAGCCCGCAGCCCTCTCACGCCGGGGGTGAAGGGTTCAGCTGTGACCGGGCGGTCACGGTGTCCCTTTGGTCCCAAGCAGTGGCTGTACACAGACCAAGCATGACCATCCTGGTGCCACCCCATCGCAGGGGAGCCAGGGCACCACAGCAGAGCTGCAGCCGCCCACCCCGCAAGCCACGGGAAATGGGACAACAATAAACTTCCACTGCACCTTTTCCCAGGAAAGGCTTGCTTTGTGGTTTGTCCCGTCAGGGCTGGCCCACCGACATCTCCCACTCGTGTCACCGGCTGTGCCAAGAGCTCCTGCAGGGCCTCGTCCTCCCCAGGCAGCAGCGGTGCTGGGCAGGGAGGGGCTCTCCTTGCCCCACAGACCCACCCAAGCAGGTGCCCCTCACATGGGGCACGCAGGAGCTGTGGCAGAGCAGCCCTGCCCAGTAAACCAAGCCAGGGAAACCCAAGGAAGGGGCAGCTGGGATTTTATGGATGCCACGCCATCGATTTGTGCGTTTGGGGAAGGTGGAAGCTGCAGGATTTTGCCCTTGGAGAGCAGGCTGAGGCACACTGAGCTGTTTGTGAATGGGCGTTTATCTACCACCACCACCAGGCTCCAGCCTCGGCGATGATTTAAAATCCACCCCAGCTGCTCACCCCATCCATTCCCAATTCATCCCCTGCTGATGAGGAAAAGACTGAAACAGCTCCCAGCTGGTGCTGTGCTGCAGGGCTGGCCAGCCCCAGATCACGGTCCTGGGCTGCTGCTGCTCTGGACACAGCCCCGCTGCCCCCTCCAGCCCCACCAACACCCCTCAGCCCAGATTGGAGCTATAACCCCATGCTCCCTTTGGGCATCGCCTGCTCCAGGGGCCCAGGTGACTGCAAACAACCAGCCCTCCCCAAACCCCACAGGGAAGTGGCCAGGAGCAGCTGACACGATAAAAATCTTACCTTAAAAGTTGCTTTTTAATTCCTGCCGCCGTTGCTTTAGGCATAATTACACCTTCTGGCTTTGTTTCAGAGCGGTTGCGGAGCCCGGTGCCTGCCCTCCTTGCCAGGGGCGGCTGTCCCAGCTAGCAGCTAGCGCACACTATTTTGAGCTTCATCTGTTTCAAAAGCGCCCTCTCAGCACCCTCAGCCCCCGTGGCCTGAGATTCCTCTTTTGTTTTGCTTCCTGTATGGATTTTCTACAGCCCCTAACTGCTAATTCACTACCACCGACTTCTGCTTTTTCTGTTTGTTTCTGCGGAGCTGCGCAGATGCCCTGGTCTACGTTCTCACACACACACACACACACTATCGCTTCCATTCCGCTCTGCACCAGGCGCAGCTTTTTAACCATTGCTGCTTTCTCCTCCTGCAAAAGCCTTAACCACCTTCCAAACACCCTTCCCCTTTTTCTCTTCCATGCTCCATCCCGCTGCCTTTTCAGGATGCGTGGGGTGCTTTGGAGGTGGCCCATCTGCCTTTCGCAGGGTGGGATGTGAGGGGCTTGGGGGGTGATCTCTGCCATCCCACAGTGAGGGGGGTCACAGAGTCACAGAATGTTGGGGGTTGGAAGGGACCCCCAAAGCTCCTCCAGTCCAATCCCCCCATTGCCGGAGCAGGATCACACAGACCAAGTCCCACAGGAACTCGTCCGGGAGGGTTTGAAACGTCTCCAGAGAAGGAGACTCCACAGCCCCCCTGGGCAGCCTGGGCCAGGCTCTGGCATCCTCACTGCAAACAAGTTCCTCCTCACATTCCAGTGGCACCTCCTGTGTTCCAGCTCACACCCGTTTCCCCTTGTCCTGTCACTGGTGCCATCGAGAAGAGTCTGGCTCCATCCTCCCGACACTCGCCCTTTCTGTATTTGTAAACATTAATGAGGTCCCCCCTCAGTCTCCTCCTCTCCAAGCTAAAGAGACCCCGGGTCTGGGGGCGGGGGTGACATCTAGAAGTTTAGACTATGGGGGTCTGTGCTGAGCTGGAAACGCCACCCACAATCTCAGCCAGTGGCCCTTCAGAGGGCTGCGTGGTGGTGGGCAGGGATGCTATTAGGGAAAAACTTTTCCCATCCAGAGCAGTCAGCTCCTGGAATAGGCTGCCCAGGGAGGGGGTTGAATCCCCATCCCTGGCCGTGTTTAAAGGGCGTTTAGATGTGGGGTTGGGGTAGATGGTTTAGGGGTGACCTTTGCAGAGTAGGGTTGACGGTTGGACTGGATGATCCCAAGGGGCTGTTCCAAGCTCAAAGATTCTCTGATTCTCTGATGGGCAAGGTGGTGCTGGGCTGATGGCGCTGGGCAAGGTGGTTCTGGGCAGGCTGGTGCTGGGCAGGGTGGCGATGCAGGGGGTGCCCCCCGGGCTGCCCCTCGCAGCCCCGCCGAGCCCGGAGCGCCGTGGCCGGGCTCCATTCGCCCTCTCCCGGGCTCTGCCTGCACTGCACCGGGCTCCAGCCCTGCCTCTGCCTCTGCCCCTGTCCCTGCTCCAGACCCTGCTCCTGCTCCTTCTCCTTCTCCTGCCCCTGTCACTGTCCCTGCTCCAGACNCCCTGCCCCTGTCCCTGCCCCTGCCCCTGCTCCTTCTCCTGCTCCTTCTCCTTCTCCTGCCCCTGCTCCTACCCCAGCTGCCCCCGACCCGCCCCAGGCTGCCGGACACTGGAGAGCTGCTTGGGACAGTGAATGTTGTGCAATCCTGGAGCGGAACAGGGGTTCCCGCACCCCAAAATGCACCGTGGAGGGTCGCACCAGCCCCACCCCAGGGATTCCGTGATGTTCCAGGCTGCTTCACCTTGACCCTCACCTTCTGGGTCCATCTGGGAGCCCTGGGGGCCACTTGCTGCTGGTCAGGATGGAAAATGAGGGGGGACCTCATTAATGTTTATAAATACAGAAAGGGCAAGTGTCGGGAGGATGGAGCCAGACTCTGCTCGATGGCACCAGGGACAGGACAAGGGGTAACGGGTGTGAGCTGGAACACAGGAGGTGCCACTGGAATCTGAGGAGGAACTTGTTTGCAGTGAGGGTGCCAGAGCCTGGCCCAGGCTGCCCAGGGGGGTTGTGGAGTCTCCTTCTCTGGAGACGTTTCAAACCCGCCTGGACGAGTTCCTGTGGGACTTGGTCTGGGTGATCCTGCTGCGGCAATGGGGGGATTGGACTGGAGGAGCTTTGGGGGGGCCCTTCCAATCCCTAACAATCTGTGACTCTGTGAAAACCCACCCCCCCCGTTCTCTGTGTGCCAGCTGGGGACACCCACAGCACCGGGCAGGCAGCAGCCCCTTGGCACCCCCCTCCAGCATCCCCAGTTTCCAGGAGGCCCCCTCCGAGCACTGGCAGTGACTCAGAGCTCCCGGGCTCACCTCGCTGAGCTGTCGAGCACCCGCCGCTGTGTAACCGCACCGGCCGAGTCACCGGTCACGGGAGCAGCAGGACACGGAGGCCAAGGGCAGCCCAAGGCCCAGACGGTGTCCAGCAGCCCCTCGCCTCTTTTCAGACCCTTTTCCTCTCCCTTTTCTCTGCTGTCAGGCAAGCTTAGTGCGGGAATTCATCTTCTGATCTTTCCCGGCAAGAACCTGGCAGGGGAAACTGAGGCACGGGCTGTGGGATCCTTACTGGGAAGAAGACGACGGAAAATACCACGGGGCCGCTGGGAAGGGGAAGTGCTGGAGCCTGCGCAGCGACACGCGACAGTCCCAAGGGAGACCCGACGGGAAGCCAAAAGCCACGGGGGAATTTTGCTGGTGGTTTTTGAGGAATCGGGACGATTCTCCAAAGCAGCTTCTGAAGGTCTCCTCGGGAAGCAGCTGTGGTGGAGGAACAACCTCTGCGACGGGGCTGCAAGAAGCAGCTGGGGCTTTGGAGCCCCAGGAAGAGAAGGCAGAGCTGGGAGCACGGCTGCCTTTTTTCAATTATCCCAGCCGGTCTGATAAAGATATTGCTTCTCCCCACGGTCCTTCCCCCTCCTAATCTCGCCGTGTGAAAGGGCACCTCTCAGCAAGGCAGGGAGATAAGCGGTCCCACCAGCAGCCTTGAACGGAGCCGCTCGGCTGGGGAGGGAAGGAGATAAGGCCCAGATGGTTTTAGCGTCGGTTTAAATCCCTTTTTATGGTCTGAAAGAGAAAGTCTGCAGGTGATAGGGAAAACCCTGGGTGAGCTGAAAGCCACTGCCACGAGCAGAAGATCGCAAAGCCCCGAGCAGCCGTGTAAGGCGGTGGAGGTATCTACGGGGGGGTAGCGTTGAGGACCATGACCTGTGGTCGCAGGGGAAGGTCACCGATGGCAGGATTTCTTAGTTGGGGGCCTGCAAATTGAGCGTCAACGCCTTGTTTTCTAGAACATGCATGTTGCCCGGCGGCCAAGCGGAGAATGAAGAAATTGGAGGAAAGGGGCAGCGATAAGGAGAGCAAATCCTTCCCGCTGGTGTTTACTGGGACACGATGAGAACAGCAGTGCTGCCAAGGTGGTCCTCAGGCTGGTGACTCTTCCAGCGTGGAGGGCCAACCAGGAGCAGAAGTCAGCCCAGAGGCTTCTCCCAGCCGAAAGGGTTATGGTTGCCCTAGGACGAGGGAAATACAACCTCGGCCCTAGTGCTCAGCACCACCGGGCCCACTCACATCTGGCCTGGCTGGGACAAGCGCTGGCCACTGGGCCCCAGAGTGCAGCGGTGGCTCGAGTGCCACACGGTGTCTGCAGCCAGGCAGGAGTGAGGGGGCTGCGATCTCTGCCCACGTGGTTGCACAACACCCGGCAGCTCCTCTGCCCGGCTAATGGCTCATCACCCCCTGCTTTCTAGCTCCTTGTGCCTGTTGTTCCCTTCCCTTGGATGCCCATCCAGGCTGCTCAGCCCCTGCCTCAGCTTCTTCTTCCCCTCTGACCTAAGGCAGAGACCTCCTCGCTGGCTGCTTTGTCCCAAGGACACAGCTGAAAACTCAGCAGAGCAGCCAGGACTTGCAGCCTGGTCCCTTGCGGCATCTCCCACCCCTGCAGGACCAAGCTCTGCCCTGCTGCCTGCACATCCAGCCCTCCCTGCTGGGCTCGGGCTGTCCCCCTCATCCATCCTCCTCCACCCCTTCCCTGACAGATGCTCCTGGGCACCCAGTCTCTGCCTGGCTGGAAAAGTCAGCGTTGTTCAGCCACTTTGAGCACTAAGCTTCTTGATTTCCCACCCCTGTGTATGTTCGTGTCTACATCAGTGTCTACAGCCATGTGACATCTGTGTCTACAGCCATGGAGGGGACTGGAGCATCTCTCTGGTGAGGAAAAGCTGAACGACCTGGAACCTTTAGCCTGTAAAAGAGACTGAGAGGGGATCTTCTCTATGGTCATCAATATCTAAAGGGTAGGGGGCAAGAGGCTGGGGCCAGACTCTGCTCAGTGGTGCCCAGCGCCAGGACAAGGGGCACCGGGCACCAACTGGAAGCCAGGAGGTTGCAGCTGAGCAGGAGGAGCAACTTGTTTGGGGGGAGGGTGTTGGAGCCTGGCCCAGGCTGCCCAGAGAGGTTGTGGAGTCTCCTTGTCTGCAGAGATTCCAAGCGCGCCTGGACACTGCGATGCTGGGCCCCCTGCTCGGGGGGACCCTGCTGGAGCAGGGGGGTGGCACCAGAGGAGCTCCAGAGGTTCCTCCAAGCCTCACAGC
Organism: Todus mexicanus; assembly: GCA_013389965.1. NCBI lineage: Eukaryota > Metazoa > Chordata > Aves > Coraciiformes > Todidae > Todus > Todus mexicanus. The sequence goes on along the minus strand of WEIS01032060.1, from coordinate 3,762 downwards.
GCTGGGATCCGGTGATTCCATGTGAACACCCAAGAATAAATCCATGCCCACCCATTCCCATGGATGCATATACGCCCTGCAACCCCTCGCTCCCTGCTCCCAGCTCCAGGGGAGGAGGAGCCGCAGCAGCAGCGCCCCGCCCGCTGGGGCTGAGCCCAGTTCAGCCCAGCCCAGTTCAGCTCGGCCCAGCCCAGCCCAGCCCAATTCAGCCCAGCCCAGCCCAGCCGAGCTGAGCCGGGTTAGGGGAGCCAAGGACAAAGGTGACCCGAGCAGGACCGGGGCTGGGGCTGGTGGGAAGCTCCCTCTGCTCTTCAACCCCCACCCCCCCCGATTTTGGGGACCCCAAAACGGTCCCTGAGCTGGGGAAAGGGTCCGTCCTACTGCCCTGGTGCTGGACACCCCCAGAGCCCCCGTCTCGCCTCCTTGAACCCTGCGGTGTGATCACTTCACGGGGAAATACTAATCCCGGTGTGCACCCACCTTGTGCTCCGCAGGCTGGGCCACGCGCGAAAACAGCCAGTGGTTTGGGGCTGGAGGCAGCAGCTGGAGCGGGGACCCCGAGGTGCTGCCACCCGCCAGCCCTGGACAGCAGCTGAACCCGGCGCCAGGGTTCCCGTGGCCACCGTGGCCACCTGAGCGTCGCTGATGCTGGAGAGCGGCGCCGGAGCGCAGGTACGTGTGGCGCCGGCATGGCGAGGCCAGCGGCGATTAGGGGTCAAGGCGAGAGGTGACCTTGCCCGGGCAGCAGGGTTCAGGGCCACGGCTCTCGGGAGCCGGAGCCGGATCTGCGGCACAGGCCGTAAATCCTCCGTGCGTGTCGCGGGGAGGAGCAGCGCAACACACGGCAAACACGGCGCCGGCGGCAAGGTCACCTGTGCTGGGTGACGCGCCTCGTCTGGGATTCCTCGGTGGGAAAACGCTCACCTGGGGGGAGGAAACCTGCTCCTTGGGGAGCCCCGACCCACTCAGCAACCACTGGATGCAGCCTCTTGGCTGGGAGCGGGGCCATCCCAGCTCTCACGGGGCTCTTTATTCCCTGGCTCCGTTTCCTGGGCGCCAGGGCTGGTGCCGCCGGGAACAAAAAGCCGAGAGTTTATTACCGTGCAATTACGGCGCACCCGGCGGCTGGCTGAGCCGAGCACCCTCTGTCCCCACAGGGCGCGGAGCCATGAAGCTGAACGAGCGGAGCCTGGCGTTTTATGCCACCTGCGACTCCCCGGCTGACAACGCCGGCTTCCTCTACAAGCGCGGCGAGCGGCACACGGCGTATCATCGCCGCTGGTTCGTGCTGAAGGGCAACATGCTCTTCTACTTCGAGGAGCGGGAGAGCCGGGAGCCGGTGGGCGTCATCGTGCTGGAAGGTTGCAACGTGGAGCTCTGCGATTCGGCCGAGGAATTCACCTTCGCCATCCGCTTCGGCGGCGCCAAGTCCCGCACCTACGTGCTGGCGGCCGAGAACCAGGCCGCCATGGAGTCGTGGGTGAAGTCGCTCTCGCGAGCCAGCTTCGACTACCTGCGCCTGGTGGTGCGGGAGCTGGAGAAGCAGCTGGAGGAGATGCGCTGGGGGCCGGCTGCTGCGTGTGGGGGCTGTCGGGGGCTGCCTGGCCCCTGGAAGCCGAAGCCCTTGGGGCTGGAGCAGTCGGCGGAGAGGCTGCCGGCCCTGCCCGCTGTCCCGCCAAAGGAGAATGGCTGTGCGGTGTGGAACAACGCCCTGGGAGCCAACCGGCCGCCTGATACCTCTGGCTGTGAAGGACACGGCGGCGAGGGGAACCTGCGGCCACCCCCGCTGCCGCCACGCAGGCGGGCGTCGAGCAGCGAGGTGGGCAGTGCCGGGGCAGCTGCAGCAGGGAGCCCGTCCAACTTCTGCCAGCTCCACGAGTGGTACGGGCGGGAGGTGGCTCGGCTGCGGCAGGACTGGCTGGAGAGGCGGCGTGGCCCCCGGCCCTGAGAGGTGGCTGAGCCCTGGGGACTCCCCAGGACCTGCGGCAGGGAGGAGGGGATCATCCTTGGTGTCACCTCAGTCCCCTTCTCACCCCAGGAGGTGCAGCCCTGTCCGTGGCAGTGATGGACACCCGTGGATGGTGCCGCCAAGAGACACCAGTGCTACTCCAGGATAGTGAAATGCCAGCCCGGCACCGATGGCAGCTGGGCTCAGTGTGCCACCAGCCACCCGTGAAACCTCCAGGCTCTCGGGGCTGCCAGGCTCTCGGGTAGCTCATGTCAGGCAGTGGGTGCAGCCCAGGCTGGGTGCAGGCTGACCCACCCAGCACAAGCGAGCTATGAGCTGGCTGCTGCCTCCTGGGAATGAGCCACTGCACAGGGGCTGTTGGGGCCTCTTGACCCTCCCGCAGCTGGTTTATGCACTGCCAATTGCTTTTGGAGGACGATTTTGAACAGGATGTTGCCTGCCTGAGCTGCCATGTGGGTGTTTCACAGTCAGGGAGCCTGCTATGGCCTTACCCCCCCACCTCACCCGGCACAAGCGACTGGCTGAGGTCGGCTGAGCTCTGCCGGATCCCTCTGCTCCGGCAGGATGTGGTTTGAGAATGAAAATATCAGCGAGCGCAGCCCTTCCTTAGTGGCAGCAGCACCCTGCCCTCCAGCTGCCCGGGAAGCTGCTGACACCCAGCCCTGGGTATTTTCCACGGGGCGATCGCTGCTTCCAGCCTGGCTGGTGAACTCGTGTCGGGGCAGACCCGAGGGGGACGCAGCAGCTGCAGGCACCGCTTTGCTGGGCTGGTATTTTGGAGCAGGGAATGATCCATGGGCCGGCTGGCTAAGAGGAAGCATCGCTCACGGCAGCAAATGGGAACGTGTGTGTCAGCAGCGGAGGGTGCCGAGTGATTCATGTGCCCAACAGGAGCAGAGCTGGTGGCTCATGCTGGTATTTCTATTTCCCCAGCGGTTTAAATCGACACTAAAGCTGCTGGCCCAGAGCTGCAGTGACCCACCCCAGGTCTGGGGAGAGCACTCAGGGTGCTCTCGGTTTGAGCCGGGTGGCTCCGGTTCCCTTTGTCGCCTTGGGACAGGCACAAGGTTTTGCTACAATAAAAGTTGGTCAAGACATTCCCTCCTGCACCCGGTTCTTGTTTGCGCCTGGAGAGGGAGAGCCTGGATGGGAATGAATCCTCCCTTTTAATCCCTCTCCCGTTCGTGTCCATGGGGCTGGGCAGGGACTGGCACTTGAGTTGGACATGGCCAATGCCAGGGTCTTGCAGTGCCCTGGAGCCCCACATCTGCCCACAGGGATTGATGGGATGGGATGGATGGGATGGAATGGGATGGGATGGTGGAATATTTGATTGTGGAAGTGGCCAGTGCAACCCTGTGTCTCTGCACACAACATCTCACCTGTGTGAACATCTCCAGCTTCTTGCCAACACGGGGTCTTGCAGCAGGCTGGGGGGGACGTCTCTTGGGGAAACTGAGGAACGAAGCCAACCATGGTCACTCGCTTCTCCAGAGCAGTAGGGAGCCTGGAACCCGGCTCCTGGCCAGGCACAGCACCTCGCTTACGTGTTTCAGGATTTGGAGCGGTGCTGCTGAGGGCAGCTATGCCCGCAGCATCCACATGGTTAAAGTGGCCCCATCAGTCGGCTGCAGAGGAAGATTCCGGTTTCCATGGCAGCCGGCCCAGCTTCTCCAGACGTTCAGATATTCATTAAAAATAAATCCTTCCCAACGTGTTAGCCGACAAACGAGCTTAAACAGATACACAACATATGGATTTATTAATTCATCAAAAGCAAACACCCCCGCCCC
>WEIS01032055.1:0-28494 GCA_013389965.1 Todus mexicanus | reverse complement strand
ATATTCTAACCTGGGTGCAATGTGCTCCAGGACTGGACAACTCATTGAGATAACAGGGTCAAAGAATGCCACCATCACATCCAGAGACTTTTGGTTCTTGTTAAAACCAACTACCTGCCAAATTAAATCAGCCTTCGCCTACATATGGATTGAGGGTCTGGACAGGTAATGAAATGCTGATCTTGCTCCATATTTTTGTCCCAGAAAATTGCGTCATGCTTACATAATTGTAGTCTGCAGGCCTGATTAAACGTGTTCACGTGAACTGTTCCAACAGCAGTCACTGAACTTTCAAGCAGACTGCACAGCAAGGGCAGAAATGTATTTTTAAAAGTTAATTTCCTCTATTCCCTGGAGGCTTCACAGCTTCACATCTATGAAGGTTACTAGCCGGTAGGACAAGTTAGAAATCCACGTGTAGCCTGGGAATTGCCAGTATTTTGATTATTCTCAGTATGACTGCGGCCCCAGGAGTCAAAGCATACTGATAGGAGCAACTATAAAAAGGAGCTCTAAAGCTTGCTGCAGAGCACTGCAGCTGCCTGGAGAGTCAACATTACCCATGGAAATCTCTGAGAAAGGTTTTTGCACTCAGCTGCTGTCCTCCAGCTGCGTCAGAAAAGAAGGCTCAAGGCTGTAAGTGACAATGCTGCAGACAGCAGGGAAAGAGAAATGATACAGCAGTACCCTCAGTGTGAAAATCATGGCAAAATTATATGTCAAAAATGGTAGGGGAAAAATACTTGAGCATTATTAGCAGGAAAAGTTCCTAAGACAGGGACAAGGACATTCTTGCAAAAATAGTAACTATCACAGACCAGTAACCTAACAGTGTGAAACTAAGTAAACCAAAAATCGGGTTCACAGTGGCTAATTACACGATGAATCTAGCTTAGGTTAGGCTGTAGCTCTGTAAAATGTGTTTGCTATTTTAACTGACAAAATTAAGTCTTTTCTAGGTGACTTTGTTCTATTTATTTATTGTTTTGATTGGGTTTTTTCATATCTGCCTGAATGATCATGAAGGGTATGCTGAGAGCACTTTAAATTCACACTGATGATGTTTACTTTCCTGGCATGAATACATGGCTTATAACTGAACTTTGAAATTTCACAGGGAGAGATGACAGACAAGATTGGAAATTATTAACTCCTTATTTCTTCCATCCCCCTTTTCCTTCTTTCTGAAGGTATCATGCCCAGCAAATCCAGCAGCTCCAAGATCTGCTGATTAGGGAAGGGATTTAACCTGGATTATTCTCTGACTGTCTATGATTTTACACTTGGTCCTTGTTGGGAAATGTGAAGGTAAACCTCCTCCTGGCTTTCCTCTGCCTCTGCATGAGGACTCCTGCAAGGACTCTCATTTCAGTTGTCTCAAGCAGTGTCCTGTTCCATAAGAAGCAGGCAGAGTTATCATTGCAGATATTTAAATACAATCATTGCATGTAAATACATAGTGCTAGCTGTGAAACACTTTATCTGTTTCACTTAATTGTCTTTATATAGTTCAAGATTTCTCTAAAAATCCTGCATTAAGGAAAAAAAATCCTTAAAGTAATGACAGGTTGGTGTAAAAAGAAGGTATTTGGTAAGAGGCATCAATTTCTCACATAGAATAAGGCAGGAGTTTTCCAGGAGCACAGGTAATCTTAAGTTTCTATGCTATTTCATAACACTTAGGTACAAGGGTGCAGAATTTAGGTCAGACAGCAAATTCCTTTTCTGTAACTTCCCAGCACTGAACTCTGAAAAGGTGACGTGCTCCCAGAGAGGTTGTTCTTCACTGTAGCTTTCTGGATGTTTATTCTCTACACATTTTTCAAAGTCACAGGTTGAAAGAAACATAAGTTTTGTGAAAACCCAAACTTGGGTTTGACAGCAAGAGTGGCTAAAACTTCTTTGAACTGCAAGGGTATAGCAGCAACCATCTGTACAGATGTTCCTAGTATTTACAGGCAATCAAGATATTGGCTGAAGTATCGTGTTTTTAAATTCCTTTGAAAGGTAAGAAACTTCAGCTGCAACATCTAGAATTGAATTATGACTTTTCTCTGGAATGCTTTATCAGGTTACAGATTGTATCACATGAGTAATACTGGAGGAAAAATTCAGTTCTCATTTTGTGTTAATTTGCAGAAAAATGTCCCCCAAACACTAAGGTTATCACTAGCTGATACATTGTCAAAATTGAAGTTATTTAGTTTAAATATTTTATTTTTTAATTTCAGATATAGCTGACACTGTTCGTTGCTGTCTCAAAGTAACCAATTGAGGAGGGATGTGTAGTATCAAAAACTATCAGCAGCATCTTGGTGTTTCCGTGCTTCTCTGTGTAAGTGGTTGCAAAAATAGTGTGCTCTCAGCCAGCTGTTTGACTCTTCTTTTCATTGAAAGTGTAGCTCATATGTCAGCAATACACCAGTTTGTTGGGTTTTTTTCAACTGAGAAATTTTAATTTAGCTATGTTTGAACTTAAAAAATTACAGAATGTAATTTGCCTTTATTATCCATTGGGCTGCAGCAATCATTGCATGTGCTAATGCTGCACATTTGTATTGCTTCTGCAGCAGGTACCTTCTATTTCTCTATTTTCATATTTCCCAACAACCTATTTTTTCAAGAATTTTCTTCACAGCAACTCTGATAGTATTATTTTTATAGTAATGTCCTTTAACATGATGTCTTGTTCCTACCAGTCCTCCATAAGCAATTGATAAACTCCTGAACACAGTCAAGTAAACTTTATGATAATTATCTTCCCTGATCTATGCAAAGTCTTTTTTTTTTAAATATGATTGAAAAAGTGCAAACATCTTCTTATTAGATGCTGATGGAAAAGCGTTGATGAAAAATTGACCATAATCATAATCCAAATGAGATGCAAATCAACCCATCAAAATACATAAATAATGCTTAGAAATTATATTAAGCCATTACAGTTTTGCCTGCTGTGGACGTGCCTTTCAGGGCCTCTGATGCTCTGCCCCACTCAGTTACAGTTTAGCCCTGGATAACTACATGTGGTGAAACCACTTAGCATTCCAAAGAATGAGTCTATAAGTAATTCCAGCTGCAATTCTCTTATCTGTGTTGTTCTGGAAATACCTTTCAGACATAGCTCTTTGCATTTGCATGACAACATAAATGCCATGTATAAAAGTTTGTGACAGTTACAGACTTTGAGTTCTTTAGATGTGTGCAACGGGTAAGTTTGTGTGAATGAAGCAACTTTCAGCAAAGAAAACTCAGATTCAACCCCACAGAAGTCACTGGGATAGAGCAGGGAAGGAGCTGAGTGTTTGTCATGATCCTCCTCATCATTTTCTGTTCTTTGTTTCAACCTGTTCCAGTTTCCCAGGATTCAAACAGCCATGGTAGGGAAGGACCAGAGAGCATATGAGTCATTCAAGGAGAGGAGCTGATTCTTCTCCAGTGTGAAAACCTCTTCACTCAGACCTTCGCCCAAGCAAACAAGATAATTTCTGTCTCCAGCTCCAGTGCCCAGCTCTGAAGCCCACCCAAGGCTTGGAGACCCCCAGGGCTCAGTGCAGGGTTGCTGAGCTGGGAGAATTGCTGTTGGGAAGCTCTAGCACTCTTTCTAACCAGAAATCCAGTTTCTGCCTGAAGGAACCAACTGAATCTTACAGAATGTATTACATGTGGCTGTTCTGTCTCTCACATGGTGTTTCCTCACTTCTGTTTGAAAAACCAAATTACTAAAGCAGGTCAGGTTTAAAATTCAAAGGTGCAGCCACAGCTTTATTTCTCATTTCAATAGTCAGGGAAAGCAAACAACAATGAGCTACAAGTAGAGATAAAACAAGTTCAGCCTTCCAGCCAGTAGAGAAGATACTGGTGCATTGGATATTGTGAAGGACCCTGCAGAATTTTCCCTTTGCACATTGCAGGATCAAATATAGCTCACAGCAGAGTTGCAAGTCTAGCACCTACATGCAAGTTGAGAACTGAATGGTCAGATACCAGGAGGATGTACAACTTCCTGCATCAGAAAAGAACAAGAGTTTCCACACAGAGTACTCTTGGAAGTCTTGTTCTAGGAAGGACTCAGCCTTTCAAAGTGTTCCATCGGTGATTGTCAGCATGACTGGGACTTACTCTGTGTGGAAAAACACTGGTGGCTCTTCTGATTGCAGTGGCTCCATTTTAGAGCACTTGTATATGGTTACTACAAGGGGTGGTGAGTGTTGGCAGTGTAGTTTCTAGTATGAAACATGTGCCAGATTAGCAAGGTGTTGTATTTCCCACAGCAGTGATAGTGTGTCCCGGGCAACACCACTTGTATTCCCAGGGGAGAAAGCTAATGCTGGTCCTTGCGGTCAAACTTCTGTGGTGATAATAAACAGCACTTTAAAACCTCACGGTTGCTGTCAAGGGTCCTCACAAAGGGGACACTTGTAATGAAACAAGAGACAGCTCTGATGGACTGTTTTCTGGGAAGAAATAACAATGAAGTAACACTTATATAAGAATCAATGGCTGGTTTTAGCTTTTCAATGGTCTGATTTTCTGCTCCAGCACCCTTCAGTATCTTTTGTAAATGGCTCCTCCTGTGCATAGCTGGCTTTTATAACTTGCACTTCAGTGACCCACAGAACTATCTTCAGATGTTTGAGTCTGGGCTGCATTTGATGTTTCTCCTAAACAATTTTGAATACCAGTGGAGTAACGTCAAATAGTATTTGAGAAATTTGCAGCAGATGACTTCAAAGAGCAAACCTGTGAATGCTGAAATGTTGATAATAGGGACATGCGAGATGCACATTTTGTCACTTATGTATTAGCCTTTACCTTTAACAAAATTAAAAACCTACGTTGACCAAAGGCATCTGAGATGTCCTCTCTGAACACAAGTACTTCACTACAGCAATTGAGTTGGTGGTCTGTAGTCTTACAGATAGGTAAAAATAGTTCAGAAGAAGGTGAGACAAAATCCATCTTTGAGTTGAGAAGAGATGAGGCAGGACACCACTATCACTGCATCGGGGTTTTTGCAGCTCTAATTTGGATGTAGCTATTTTTAGAGGACCTGTTGTACCAGGAACACTAATGACTGCCAGCAGAGACAACCGTGTTCCTAGAGCTGGCGACATCATGTGCAGCTCTCAGGATTTAGCTGAGATTTTTTTGTTTTCACCAAGTAGATGCGAAGTGATTTTTTTTTTTTCTCCCATCGGATTGAACTATGCTTTTATTTTACCTCCCGTTCCCTTAGGATTGCCATTTTTTAAACTAAAAGTGTGGGACAAAGAACTTAGACAACAGAGCCTGAGAGGTTTCCACAGGCAAAATTAACATTAGATAAATAAGTGATGTGAAGCCAACCCAAGAGCAAGTGTGTGTGGAGGACAGGGGGAAGAGTGGCTCAGGAGGCATTACACTGGGCCAGTTCAACTGGGTGCAGGATCTGACTGCCCAGGATGGGTGAGAAATTGAAATTATTAACATTTATATCTGTTACAGGAGGGTAGGAAGAGGAGGGTCAGCGCACTGCTTCCCCATGAGTATTCCCTACTGGAATATTCAAAGGCAGTCCTGGGAGGTGAGTTTGTGCTTTAAAATGTGGAGCAAAAGTAGTTTAATCACCTGAGTTCTGATCTGTTACCTTTTATCTCCAAAGAGTAACTTTACAGTCTTTAGTTCTCACTGTATAATGAAGTGAATGGCTTTTCTACAAAACTCTGATTGATTTTTGTTGTTGTTATTGTTGCTCTTATGGACGGTAACTATAATTTCCCACTGCTTTATTTTTCTCATTACTCTGCGGTGCTTCTAACATTTTGGGAAGCAAGGCAATCCCTACCAAAAAAATTGTCTGCTGCATTACTTAATCCTGAGAACAGCAGAGAGTAAGACTCCTATAATCTCTAGCAGGGGATGCACACACACATTTACCAAATAAACCCACATTTGACTGTCAGAGGGGCATCTTGAGCTGGCCTAGAGTAAGGGAGTTGTTGCAGGGCGATATTCCTTCTACCTTTGCCAAGGGCAGCTTTCTTATCGCCATTTGCTATTAGCAAGTTGTTCGCTCACAGATCTACCTGCAGTGCTGAATTATGATATTCATAAGTGATGAAGAAAGCTTCCTTAAGAAAACTTCCAACTAGCTGTGGTGGGTGGGGAATGCAAGTTGAGTGGCAAGTGGTGGGGGGTCAGAGAGAGCACTTTGATCTATGCCTGCAGCAGAAAAACAGCTGAAGAAATCACTGGGCTGAGGCTATTGGGGAATGTCAAAAAGGCCTAGAACCAAATTGTGGAGGATTTGATTGTTGATCTCAGCAAAACACTCTCCAGACCTTTGCAGGTCTCAAAAAAGGAAGGAGCCAGACCCTACAAAATAGGGGTTGCAGTTAGACAGGGAGCAGGAGGGGCTCCAGCAAAATGCAGGATCTCCAGCTGGGCAGAGCCACTTCGCTGTTGGTTTGTGCTCAGCAGAGCTACTGAGCCCACTGCAGACACGACTGGTATCAAACCACTTTTACCTGAAGTGGAAGAAGTTTTCAGAAATTGGGGCAGGGGAGAGGCCTTCAAAATTACTTGAGTGGGGTGGAGGGAGCTGGTGTTCTTGCAGGAAAGAGATTTCCAGGGGTGCAGTCTTCCTGTCAGGCCTCACATCATCTAAGTGAGAGTGAAACTCGGGAAGACTTTTGTCAGCAGTAATCTGGGGCAGGAGTCATAGAATCATAGAATCATAAAGATTGGAAACAGTCTTCCAGATCATCCAGTCCAACTCTCTGCTAAACATTATCATAACCATTAAACCATGTCCCGAAGCACCACGTCTACATGATTTTCAAACATCTTCAAGGATGGTGATTCCACCACCTCCCTGGGTAGCCTGTTCCAATGCCTTACTATTCTTCCAGTGAAGAAATTTTTCCTGATATACCTCCCCTGGCACAATTTAAGCCTATTTCCTCTTATCCTATCACTAGTTACCTGGGAGAAGAGACCAAGAGCTGTCTCACTACAACCTCCTTTCAGGTAGTTGAGAGCAATAAGGTCTCCCCTCAGCCTCCTCTTCTCCAGACTAAACAATCCCAGATCCCTCAGGTGCTCCTCATGAGACATTTTCTCCAGATCCCTCACCAGCTTCGTTGCCCTTCTCTGAACCCACTCCAGCACCCCAATGTCTTTCTTATACTGTGGTGCCCCAAACTGAACACAATACTTGATCTGTGGCCTGTGGTACAGGGAGACGATCCCTTCCCTTCTGCTGCTAGACACACTGTTTTTTGATACAGGCTAGGGTGCTGTTGGCCTTCTTGGGCACACTGCTGGCTCACGTTCAGCCTGCTGGCCACCAGCACCCCTAGATCTTTTTCTTCCGGGCAACTTTCCAGCCACTCTTCCTCAAGCCTGTAGTGTTGCCTGAGATTGTTGTAACCAAAGTGCAAGACCTGGCACTTGGCCTTATTAAACCATACAATTGTCCTCAGTCAAAAGTTGAATGGTTTCCATCCTATAAGATATAAAGGCACAAGATATACCACCCAGTGCCAAGTGGGCTTTAAGACCCCAGTGCTCTGGTACTCCTAAGAACCTGTGGCAACATCACTCTTAGCTGAGCCTGGAAGCCCTGTGTGCATTGGGAAAAGCAGAGGTAACAGCACACAGAGCCTTGCAGCAAGGCAAGGAGGTTTAGTCAGCCAAACCCACTGGGTTTTATCAGCTGAAAAATGCTATGCATGCAAGGGAAATGGCCCCAGGCTGGTGAAATATGCTAGCGAGGCATTGCCTCTGCTCCCCACATGGCCTGCAAACTGCTGCTGGGTCAAAGACAAGCTATTAAGATCTAGAAATGAAGTAGAGTCTCTGGATTGCTGGTGGGATGAGGTACTAAGTGTTGCTCCTTGCCAGCAACGTGTGTTTCTGAGCATATATCAGCAAGTTTTAGTCTTTATTACCACTCAGCCTTTGCTGTGCATTTCTGCTTTGGTGGTACTGCAGGAAACATTGACCCTTTTCTGCACTCCACAGCCGCTTACCAGCTCAGAGAGCATCCCTGCAGCAACTCGAGTCATAATAGCCACCCAGCACCACCGGGTGTTGGGTGTAAAGAGGAAAAGCCACAGGCAAATATGCATTTTATAGAAACAAAATTGATGTCAGAGCTCAATCCTGGTGCAAATGTAACAGGCCAGCCTAATCTGCTGTGCATTTATGGTCTGCTAACTGAGATAGCATCCTTCTGCAACACTGGAAATGTCAGAGGGGATGTTGCTACCTGCTTTGTACCAATAGTTGTAGCAGCAGCAGCAGCTGCCTGTCCCTTGTGCTGCCCAGGGCTCCAAGATGCCGAGGAGCCTGCTTTGCTCCCCACCCCAGGTTTCTCCTGTATCTGGGGTAGTAGCAGAGGGAAGTTGCTAAGCTATCCAGAGTGGAACGGGTACTGCGCTGGAGAACAGAAGGTGTGGAAAAATCCTCAGCCCCTGCCAATGTTTCAGTTCTTCAGGCACAAAATAGTAACCAAATTTGAGATTCGCAGCTAGAATGCAGTATATGTGTGCATTTGTGTAGCTGATCAAAATAGTGCATTGAAAATGGTTGTTTTGAGTATCTGAGTACTTGCTTTAGTAAAATAACAGTGAAGCTCCAGAACGAAAAATTTACTACATTACAGAAAACTCTGGTTTAGGGGTTTTCCCAGGAATTAAAGGGCAGCCACATGTTGAAAAGACATTCCTACTCATGCAGCTCTTGGGAAGGCTCAGAAATCTTTATTGAAAAAATAAATGGATAATTTGATGCGCAGTTCTTTACGGTTCTTGGAAACACATGATTCACATTCCAGCCTCATTTTGTAGCTGGTGGACAGGACAGAAATGTAAGGGGAAAGGTAGGAAAATGGAAAGGAAGAGAAGGAAGACAGCAGTAGGAAATGTGTGTGTCACAGGATGAGCTTAGCAGAATTTCCATGTTGGCAGTCAGGGGAAAAACATGTATTCTTGTGTCTATTAGAAGTACTCTTTTCAACATCCTAATCTGACTCTGTGAAGCATTTCTATTCTACTTTGTGAATTATTCCTATTTTTGCTTTTGTGAATAGGTGAAGGAATCCAGATAAGGTTAAAACACAGATACAGGTTTTTAAAACCAGGTATGGAAACATATTTTCCTAAAAGTATGCGATGATTCCTTGTGGCCCAAACTCAAATTCTTTTACCTCCTCAGAGAACCTGGCTCGTAGTGAAATGGAAATCAGTAATGCTGCAAGTCGTTGCTTGAGCCTTAGTCTTGGACCTTGTTGTGGGACCTTTGGAGTCTATCAGTCAATACGAGCATCTCTTAACATCTGTATACTACTAAAGACCATAGAGGGGACAAGAAAGTGATAGGATGATCATCATATACCTTCACATCACCTTCTGGAAGAGCAGTCTTAACGATTTTGTGCGGTGGACTGTGGCTGCGGCTGAAGTAGGTAGCGAAGTTCTCTATTCCATTGCAAATAATAATGTTTAATGATCAGAGTACTAATGTTACCATCTTCAGAGCAGCATCTTCATGCCCAGTAAACACCTGGTCACACACACAAAATTAAGCATTATGGGAGAGCTGTTAGGGAGGGTGAAGAATTAACTCTTAAGAGTTAACAGATGGCATTTTTCTGATTCCCTGAAGGATTCAGGGCTTTTCCCCACCTTCTCAGCAAACAACCAAGTCTCCAAATAGCAAATTCGCCATCTACAGGCCAGCAGGACAACTCACAAGCAGCAGTGACCAAAACAGCTCCATAAACTCCAGGGCACCTTGTTCTTCTTTTATGCAGCAGTTAGCAAAAGGAAATCACCCTTTGGGTGTTGTCCCAAAGAAGTTTAGAGTGTCTGTATCTGGAGCTTAATCCTATCCCAGTGGATTGTTTGAAAAGTGTAAAATAAATACAAGTCAATGTTCTGCAGCTGCTTCTGCCCTTGCTGTCAGCCTCCTCATGCCTGGTCTCAGCTGCAAGGAGAGAGCACGCAGCAGGGTCTTGCCCTCTTTGGCTTCCCAGCCCAGGCCTCAACACCCTCCCTCCACTACTAGAAGTTAGCACCAGTTTCCCCATGAGACATGTTTTTGGTTGGAATATACTGTTTATTAAACTTTTTTTTTTTTTTCCATGAGAACGTGGTTTATTTTTGAAAGATACTAAAACACGATGTTTCTGGAAGTTTGAGCTTTTGTTGCCAGGCTGGAGGAACATGATTGGAATGCATTTTTCTGTTTGAAATAAATTGTAAGGAGAAAAGTTACCTTAATTCAGTGGCTGTCATGTAGTGGTCATGAATCACAGTCGCATCCAATTAACAGTAAAAAGTCAAAGCCTAAAGAAAATGTTTTCTTTTCATAATATTATTTCCGTTCAGTCCTTAAAAATCCCAAGAGGAAACTGAGGCAACCTCAGTTTCACCTCATTTTGAATAAAAACTATCTCAAAGCTGCTGAAAGGAAAACATACGTGGTTTAGCTCCTCCAGCAACAGAAAGGTTGGAAAGCACCATGGAAGAACCAGGCCTTTGCCAGCCCTGTAAGCCATGCCCTAAACACTGCCATACAGCACACAAATGAGAAACAGCAGAGCCAGAATTCACGGTGCACTTAGCCCCACTGACCCTAACAACACTGAGCAAGTCCCAGACCTGTCTGCTCTGGCCTCCTCTGGCTCTCATCAGAGGTTTGGTGGTGGTCTTGTCCCACCTGGAGCTTCTGCTGGATGGAGCCGCTCTACTGCAATAGGGTTACAAGGAGGTGAGGGACTGCCCAGCGAACTTGTCAAATCTTTGGGGTCCTGCTGCTGCTGGTTGACTCAATGTGCTCTTATAATCCTTCATCAGTCACAAGGCACTCAAAGAGGTGTGTTAATCATCTTCACGGAGGCTGTCCTGATCTCAAGGCCTTCAGAAGTGAAGCCCCTGGGAAGTGGACAATGATGTCATCGTAATTTAGCCCCTGAGATTTGCAAACAGCTGATTTTTCATTTAAACCTGGGTTTGTAAAGGGGAAAGCATAAAGACAGACCTGATTCTGCATTTCTGTTTGCCTAGAGTTGGGCACTAGTGGTATGCATTGGAGTGCATTGACCAGTTATTCTAAAAAAGTATTTTTAAAAGTTGGTGAATGATTTTTTAAATACAAAACTAAGCCTCAGTGTCAGCTTGTTTGAAAGTGAGCACCCAGAGGTTGCCCTCGTGCCACATGTCTCCTTCTAGGTGAATTCTGAAAATGAGAGACTGAATTTAATATAAATCATAAATGTAACCTTCCGTCTGAGTCTTCGTATTGCCTGGAAACTTCAGGTGAGCTCTTGGTTGCAGTCAGATAGGTGGCACAATCCCATAATTACACATATTGCAGGGTGCCGTGACCCAAAGAACTTACATATTGTGTATACATGACAGGCATCAAGGTGGGGGAACAGTCGTTCATTCCTATTACACAGATAGAGAACCAAGGTGTACGAAGAAGCTGATTTCTTTGACATGAGAAAGACTTACTGAATTGGTGGGTGAGGGAAATCAAGACTTATCTGTATTTTCATTATATTTTCTTAGGAACAATTTGTGCTTAAAGTGCTTGTTTCCATGGGGTACCCGTACAAGTCTGTTTCTTCTAGTTCTTAGTGACATTCAGCTTCACACTCACTCCTGCTGCGAATTGCATTCCCACATGCTTTATGGATGTAAAAGCACCCTTTATGCCTTTTGCAAACGTGGGTTGTATGAGCTGGTGAAGAGAATCAAAGAACATCAGAAGGCCCCACGTAACTACTAGCATCGGTTTGGGTAATAACAGGGGAGTTGCCACTCGAATATAAATATACAGCTGAAAAAAAAGTTGCCTGTGTATGAGATTGCTCTGATAACCTGCATCCTCGTGTGACTTGTCTCTGTTTTGCAGTGTGGATGGATTTACTGCTGCTGATTGCGCAGATGGTTTGTAATGAGGAGAAACAGAAGTGAACCTGGTGCTTCCAAATCATTTTCAGGTGGGGCAGAAATGAAACCTCAGTAAGATCTCTCTCTTCCCTTCACTGTTGTTTGTGGGAGCAGAAGAAAGGTGCCCTGCTTAGGTAAGGGTTAGGGGGTTTCTCAAGGTTTGCTCCCCACAGGCTAGACCCAGGTATGCCTGACCGGCAGAGCAGCAGGCAGGGCTGGAATGCTTGCAGGTCATCTGGACCACATTGTGAGTAGCTGTGTTTCCACATTCAAAAGTTCATTTGTGCTCGAGTTTCACATTCTAGAGGGGACAGCATCCAGCAGTCTCAACAGTAATGCTGTTTTGTTTAAAGGTTATACACGAAGGAGTAGCTGCCCAAGGACTTTCTGCAACTCTAACATGCTAATGTGATCACCAGGTTACTGGCTTCTCCTGCCAGCCTCAGGTCATGGATAGCCAAACCTGATCCAGCCCTTCCATGATGCCAGGTTTGTTTCAGATGTGCATTTAATCACTTCATTTACCAAGCAAAAGCAAGATAGGAAACTACATCAGGTCATTAAGCCCTGCCTGCCCACTCCCACTCTATGGGCACTGTGAGAGGAGGAGGTTGGTCCCACCAGCCTGGTCCTTATCCCATTACTGCTCCTATTTTGATGTCTGGAGTCACTTCCCTGGATCCGAGGAGCCAGTGATAGCACAGCAGCCAGCAGTGAGTCACAGAATATGCAGCTTGTCATCCTTTTTTCAAAGCCATGACATTTGCGTAATTAATGCTGCACGTTTTCTACCTATTCCCAGCTGTCCCATGAAACTCAGCCTGTGCCATCTCTCTTGGGTGTAAGAAAAACAGTTTGCATACTGATGAGACACTTACAGGTGCTGTTTGTCTTTGTTTTTCATGCTCCTACCTTGATAATGACAGAATGATTACAAGATCCTTATTTTGTATGCCTTTATTATTTTTGTCTTCCCAACACACAAGTAAGACTCAACGGTACAAACATGTAACCCATCTAAGAAGGAAAACAGTTTTATTAAGAAATCTGTATGGTATGACAATGGTACAGACTTTCTTGTTACATGACGGGGTTAGTCTAAATGAGTTAATAATGAAGATGTCTCTTAAGCACTTCTGCAATGTTTCCTGGAGCCTGGAGACAGAGCTGAGATACATACGGTGGGACCTTGTTTGGATGCTTGGATCACTGTTGCTTGCACTGTTCCCATTCCTCAGAATGAAAGATCTCAGCAGCAATCCAGAGCTGCCTTTGGGTAGTCCGTTGTATTGATATGAATCCCAAGGGGCACAAGCGTTTAATTCTGATGGCGTAACTCAACTCAACACGGTTGTTTCTTAATAAGAAACACTTGGCTCTGCAACATCCAAGAGTATTCTTTCTTTGATTCCTTCTAGAAGCCTTGGGGAGCACACCGATGGGAATGACTCACCTTCTTTTCAGGCTACATCTCAGCCATATAAAAACTCTCTTACCTCACTGCAGGGACCAGAGTGACTGGCTCAGCAACTGCTGTGGTGCAGGCCAAAAAGGTGTGAGATCTGCAGAAACTGCTTGCAATTCCTTGTGGTAAAAGCAATCTGCACTGGCTGCATTCACCCACAGGGCTGCGGCAAGCTGGCCACTCCCTGCACACCTATTGTTTTGTTCACAGCCTTTTGGGTTTTCGTTTTGGTTTGATTTTTAAATTTATTTTTATTTATTTATTTCTTTATTTTTGTAGATGCAAGGGCAAGTAGATGTCTGTGAAACTCTCTTGTATTTCAGAAATCTGGGTCAACTTTAATTGTTTTTTTTTTAGAAGGGGCTTTGGTTTCATTAAATGAGACGTCTTATCAAAACAGCTTGTTTTTTCAGACAGCAAATGCTGACCACTTTCCCAGAAAATCAAATGTTTTGATAAGGTGTACCGTAGTGGATATTTGGAGTCACTAGCTGTTTTCAAAAATATGGACCCTGACAGCTGTATGGCATCTTTCTGAGGATAACTGGTTCAGTGCATTATAGATTTTTATGGCTTTATCTCAGGAAATTCTCTCTCCAGCAGCACATTTCTGCTGTTGTATGACGCACACCATTGAAAGCTTGCTCCAGGACTTGCTTGCCAAGTGACAATCCCAGCATTTTATGAAGTTGTTCTTGCACCTGCAGCTCAGTGAAATACAAGCAACTGAAGGCACATTAAGGACAAGTCGAGTACAGTAACAGGAGGTGTGTAGCAAGTCCCAAAACTGTTTTGGGTTTTTCAGGTTGTAAGAGGTAAAATACTGACCTGCTGCTTCTCTGGCTGGTCAGTAAATGAAAGGTCTTGGCAGAAAAGGAGATACTCAGCAAGATTTTTTCCTATATTGAAAGTTCTCATAAAAGAGTGAAAAATGTTTCATTCTAGAAGAAGAGATGCTCATGGAAATGAAATTAAAAAAGAAAGAGAAATAAAGCTTGGAGGACATGATGCATTTTTGAAACTGCATAGTGAATAGAGTAGTTAAAATTGTTTCTGCTAATATCTGATAATACCCCTGTGGTTATTTCTCGGGTAACAGAGATCTCCTTTAGTGTTCCAAAGCAACCTCTCACCCCAAAATCCAGAAGTTACTACTTGTCAGGTTCTTCTGCTCACACAGACAAGCCCTCTCAGATAGATGCAATCCTTACTGGCACAGGAATAAGAGAAGAAATAGTTCACTAAATTTCCCTGATGCTCCCACCACTATTTCCACTTCTACTCTCCGTTCTTCACTGCTTGCTTGCAACCTGCTTTACAAGTTCAGCCATTAGGTGGAGCGTTTCTACTGTCAGCAGCCCGGAGGTGTGACCTGCGGCATCTCCGGGCTGGAGGTGATGCTTTACCGTGATCCTGAATAATCGCTCTGTGCTGGGACCTGCTGGCTGCAGACTGAGATGAAAAAGCTAAAACAGGGGGGGTCAAGCTGCATTTTTATGTGAGGTCTTCTCTATTTTCTTTAGTGCTTGTTTCTATTACCAGCTCCATTGTCATCCAAAAAAGTACAACGGGGAAAACCCAAGACAAATCGCGCAACTTCGTCTCTATCTTTTTGTCATGTGTGATGTGTTAAAGGTTGTCTGAAGGTGCTGATAAATTACTAAATTATTCTACCGTTCAGAGCCAGAAGTATGCATTCATTCATTTTTTTGTTTCATTTTAACAATTTGAAACCAGACAGCACTGCCGGGGCAACAGTTTCTTCCTGGCTTTTAGGTTTGGAGAAAAGTAGCAATGCATTTCCTAACTTGGATGTAGATTGGTCATGCCTCATGTTACAGCAGTGGCCTGAGTTCTTCCACTGGCTGAACTTTCTTGGAGCTTGTTTTTGTTTTGTTTTCATTTGTTTTGTGGGGTTTTTTTTGTGGTTTTGTTATTATTGTTGTTGGTTTTGTTTTTTGTTTTGTTTTGTGGGGTTTTTGTTTATGTTTCCCTGATAGTAGCTGTTCTTTATATGCCCTCTTTAGTTAATTAATCAATTGATTTATTTTTTTTTTTTTTTAAAGAAAGAATCAGCAAACAGGAGCCCTTTGTTACGGTCCCATGGAGACAACAGTCATCCAACATGGGGGGAGAGAGCTTGTGGTGAGAGGGAGCTCTCAGCCCCTCTGAGCTCTTGCAGTACCCAAAGCCCCAGAAATACGGGCATCACATTCACTTCATTGAACTTTCAGAGAAAGTGATGCTTTCTTTACAAAGGTGGGACTCTGAGCCCTGCGAGGGTTTTTTTGCTGTAGGAGATAGAGGGAGAGTGAGGCGTGTCCAGAGGACAGTTGACCTAGTGTTCAGTTTGGGGATCAAAGGCAGAGATTTGTCCTTCAGTCAGAAATGCAGGAAGATGAATGGGGCTGCTGGAGATGATGGGCGTGTTCAATAGTGGGAAGAATACTGTATGACCACATCAGTGTGCAGTGTTTTTTGAGTCCATGTTTGGCTACCCAAATCACCCCAAACCAAATCTGTTGTGAATCCCATATTACTAAGCCTATCTGAGAGGTGTCCTTCTGATGTGAAATGGTAGAGGAGCTTTTTAGTATCGCCTAATTAGAGTGGACATTAAAAAATCTGAAAGACTTTACTGATGGCTGCTACTGGAAGCCTGCCTCTCTTCTCTGTTTGCCCCAACCAATACCTCACCACTTATCACCAATTCCCCTCAGACCTGCATCTTCACTTGGAACCCTTCAGTGCCCCAGGTCCAGCTTGGAGTTGGGACTCCCTTTAAACACCTCCTTTATTCAGGCTTTTAAAGAATCCTGGAAAGCTACACTTTGGAGAATCCAAAGCAATGGGCTATGCCCAGGAAAATGACATTGTGATTCATTTTGCCCAGCCATCTTAAAAAAATCTCGCCCTGTGAGAGGCTAATTTCCTAAGAATCTGAAGTTTCAAACTGTGTTGCTATAGACCAATAACCTTCAGAAAACTTTCCTACCTGGGTTTTGTGATTTCTTTATTTCCTATGTCCCTGGCCTGGATTTGATTGTCTATCTATCTATAGCTAAGCCAGGACTTTAAGGAAGCATTAATACAACTAGCAAAAAAGTTCCTGCTACATCTAGTAACGGCTATGAACCTGATGCCTTCAGTGGCCTTGAGGGATGCTTGCCTTGGAGGATGTGTTTTAGTAAAAACAGAGGGTTGTGTGGTATGGTGGAGGAACGGAAATGTACAGAATCATACCCACCATGCAAAGCTACAAAAGCCAAGAGACGTGTCAGCAGATGCATCAAAAACATCTGTTACATGGTCAGACAAACTGAAATAGCAGTGTGGAAGGACTCCCTTCATTGCTTCTCCTATGCCAAGGTGGGAGATGTGCTTAAAGCTGAGCAGAGGCAGGAGTCCTCCTGACAAAGGAGGCCAGGAAGGAGTTCTGAGCACTGGGAAAGACACTTTATTTTCTGTTGTGTATCTCCTTCGGGCAGCAATGACACCAGGGTTTAAGCCTTGCCATTTGCACACCTTCTGGAACAGCTGACATAGATCTACATACCCCTCCTAGAACTCCTGTTCTTTCCAAAATACCCATTTCTGACAGTTCTTTGCTCAGCACTAGTGCTAAATTTCCTGTCAGCACGGTCTGCAGTGGCTTGTTTAGGGCTTGTGACTGCAAAACACACCAACCTTCTGCTACTGACACAAAACTCAGTGATTCGCTTAAGTGAGACGTTGCCCTTAAGGATGCATTTAGTGCAAATCTCTGTCATGTTTTAAGTGCACTTCAGGGAGGAGTGGTCAATTAACTTGGGTGGATGATTTATGTTTTACTAGCAGAGATTAAGGCATGCAGCAGCCTAAAAGGTAACTCCTTCCTGACTTGTCCCGAACATAGAGTGCTACATCTGAGTCTCCCTGTGCTGTATCTCTGCAGAGAAAAAGACATTGCAGGTATAAACTGGAAGAGCTGGGGGCCTCCTGTTATGCACTGACTAGCTGTCCTGTGGGCTACCTGCTTGATATCTAGCAGAGAGAAGTCCTTTAATTTACAACAGGATAGTGATCTTTCCAGATGTGAATAAGGGCCAAACCCCCACCTCTTTTAAATTTCTTTTGAAAGATTGGAAAAAGAATAGTTAAAACAGCTTCGCCTGTGCTGGCAGGAGAAGACAGCTAATAGAGATTTTGCTATTCAAGTCTGGTGCAAAAGCTTTATGTTGTAAGGGTTTTTTTCAAATGGGAAATGAAGTCATGCACAACAAGAAGTAAATTATGGCTTAGGTTTAGTACAAAGTGGCCTTTATGGTTGCCAGCTCATAAAAGTTCAGTGCATGAAACACACCTCTGCGCAGATGGGCAGCCTTGTACCTCCAACAAATTCTCTTTAGCCTCTGTGTTGAGGACCTATGTAATATACATATGTGATTTCCATTTTATGAGTCTCTGAATGCCAGAAAGCCTAATTCTTGGCATGATGTGAAGGCAAATGAATCAAAGTCTAAACCTTTTCAATAGTCAGGGGACACGATGTTCACATCCCCTCTTCCCGGCAGCATTCCTGGCCAGGCCTGCCCAGTTGTCACATATGTGACTCGTGTGCATTGTGCTGGCAAATGGGTTTGATCTCAGCTTGCTGCCAGCCTGCTCTTGTCCTTGTTCCCTTGCTGGCAGTGGGTCAAGGCGCTCTGCCAATCTGGGCTGGAGCAATGGCCAGCCTGCAGCTGCCCAGAGCACAGTCACGGAGAGGGTCTTACAAATTGAAGTCACTGCCATGGGAGCGCAGGACCTCTCTTGTGTAAACGCTCTCTCCTTCCGGTTAGCTCTGCAACTTTCTGAAGGCGAGTCCTTACGAAATGTCTTCAGGGTACCTCTACAGTAAGTTTTAACTTGAATGTGAGGTTACAGAACTAAGCTAAACTGTTGTCTGGGAGAGTGGTGCTATAAGATTTCTCTGTCTGTCACAGCTTTGCTATGACAGCCACCTTCAGTCCACCTTCACTTCAAAACAACGTTCATCATGTGCAAACTTTGCACAGAAGCTGCTACTACTGTAAACACACAAAAAAAATCAAGTCCCATTAGTAGGATTCAGTGACTCTGGCTGTTCTTACTGCTCCATTTCACATTGCATTGTAAAATAAGACTTTTAACGTGGCATCTGCCTCATTTCTATGTGTCCTGGGATTCAGAGTGGGACAGATATCCCAGGAAGAGCTGAATTGCCCTGCCAAGGTGTTGAATCGTTCTGGCTTACACTGTCCTCAGAAGAGGTCCTCAGGGCCTTTCAGTGTTGAGCTTTTCCAAGCACTTACACTTGTTGCTTGCTCATCTGCAGTAATTAAGAACCCCTTGAGATGGTGTACTTCTACAACAATAACGTGTACAGTGTACGGCTGAAGTGCAAATAGCTTCAGAGGAGGTTAAATAACTATTTTCCCAATATTAATATTAATGAGGTTGAACATTTGCATTCACAGTAAATCCTCTTGTAAACATCAATGTCCTTTGAGGTTTTTTTTCTGCAGATAAATGAAGCATTCCCCTCCTTCCCTCATTCCTTCTGCTAACGGCGTCACTCAGTACAGCAATAGATCAACAGTTCCTGTTAATCTCTGAAAAGGCAGAGCTTAGAACAAGCGCTTTTTGACATAATTAAAGCTGACACTGCCTATCACCATTCCTGGAAGAAGTACTGGTGGAGTTTCATTAGAATAAGTAAATACAAATAGAGTTCACCCTGAACAGTCGACTTTGTTACAAACAAAACCCATTAGTTAGCAAAGAGAGTCTGGAGCAGGGCTGAATTCACGCTGATCTCAAAGCCCTCCTCATATTTAATTTATAAACTGATGATTAATTCAGTGATTAGCTAATTCACTTGCAGTGATTAATTTAATTCATGTCTTCAGGCTAACGTTTAAGAAAAGAAAAAAGCCCAGCTCAGATAGATGCACATCAATGTCCTTGTGATTAAAAAATGGTAATTTAATGCCCTGGAGAGTAAAGGGGAAAAAGAAAGATCGAGAGAGTTGGTGGCATGATCTGTTGTAAGTTCTTGCCAAAGCTGTAGCCGTAATTTTTAGCTGTGATGTTTAAATGTGTCGGTTACTCTAATGATCAATGGTTTGAAAGATGAAGCTAAGGGACTTTCGCTGTAGCTTTCCACAGTGTATTTAGGGAACGCTGCTGCTTTAGAGCAGTACTGCAGTTCTGCATTTTCCTCTCTTGTTTTGCCAGCTGCCTGCTGGCTCCCCTCACTTTCAGCAGCATCTTTCTCTTGCCTCACCAAATTCTTTGATGAGAGCGCTTGGTACTTCTTAAATTCAGGCTGGCTTTTTCTATTTCCAGCAGGATTTTCCTCATCTTTTGATGCAACATGAAATGAGGATGATTTGGAGGACTTCTCTGTATCAGACAAACTGGTCTCTTTTGGGGGAGTATTGCTTTTACGATTTATGCTGTCACTTGGCATTGGAGCTTGATAGCTCTTGAAATCACCCACAGGGCCTTCCTTTCCTGAGCCATCATCCTTGTGCTTCTCTAATCGTGCTGAGGAGCGTAGCTGGTATTTCTCTCTCCTCTCAGGTCCACTCTTCTTTTCTGGACTATCAGTTTTATATGTTGTTTTTTCAACAGGTGGTGGTGGCAGCAATTGCTTTTTTTGGTCAGTGTTCTTTTTTTGAGGCTTCACTGATGAATGTGAAGATGGGGACTGGCACATTCCAGAACCTGGATCTTTGGTTTTATATTTTGCATCACTTACATCAGGTTTTGTAAAACTTTTGGATTCAGTTTGTTTTTTTTCTCCTCCTGGAGTATTTTTTTCAGCCTTTGATGATTTACTTGAAGGAGGTAACTGATGGTTCCTAGAATGCTGGTGTTCATTATCCTCTTTTACAACCTTTGTTTCAGGCAACCTGGTGTCTTCTGCTGCTGGTGTCTTTTGCTTCCTCTCTCCTGAACAGCTTCTTTCTTGAGGCTTCAGCCCTTTGTTTGAAGAAGCTGAATGGAGTTTCTCAGAGGTATGTGTAGTCTTTTCTTCAGCCAACTTGATTTCAGGCTTTACAACATCATCTGGTGACACCTGTTTCTGTGTGTTTAGAGGGGACGATTGCTTGTCTTGCTTCACCAATGGATCTGGTAGTGGTGTTTCATTTTTAGGATCACATGAATTATTCCTCTCTCCTTCACAACTCTTTTTAAGCTGCACTGGTTCATTTTTCAAGTTGTGAGGGGTATTCTCCTCATCTGTGGTCTTATCTTCTTGCCTTGATGTATTTCTTGGTGGTGTTGAATAATTCTTGAAGTTTGACTTGATGGTTTTTTCCCCTGCAATGTGATTTGCATGTTTCATTGGTTCATTTGATGAGGACAGATGATGTTTCCCATTGTTGGAGCAGATGTTCTCATCTAGTGTCATATCGTGTTCATGTTTCACAAAATCTCTTGAAGGTGTTAGATGCTTCAGACTCTGCTCAGTGTTTTTCATTCCTTGAATGTTGGTATCATGCTCTGCTGAAAGGAACTGGGATGTTTGAGGTCTATGAGCATTATTCTCATTAGAAGAGTTGTTATCATGATCCACTACATCCCTTGGTGTGAATACTTGTTCCTCCTCCAATTTATACAAGAAATCTCTCTCTTCTCTCTCCTCTGTCTCCATCCTATCACTCTCATGCTTCATGTCATCATCTGATGACAAGAGCTTACCCTTTGTATGTTTGGAGACCTTATTTCTACTTTTCACATGCTTCTTTTGGTCTGAGACCAATTCAATTGATGAAGGAAACAAGTTCTCTTCCAGCGCATCCCTTCCTTGCTTTGTGGTGTCGTCTGAAGTTGATGTTTGGTTCTTCTCCAAGGGTAATAGGGGCTTTCTTGCTAGCATGGCTTTATTTTCATGTTTTCCTGGCTTCTTGGTTGAAAGTGAAAGGCAGTTCTCAGGTCTCTGATGTGTGTTTCTCTCTTCATCTGTATTGTTTTCATTTTCTGTTGAATGATTTGGGGACAGCACTTGGTTCTTAAAATCGTGTACAGTTTTGTTCTCCACCGTTGTATCATTCTCATAGTTTGTCAACTTGTCTGAAGAGGATGGTGGATGCTTCTCACAGCCATGGTCAGAATGCTCATCTCCCACACCAGCTCCCTGGCTCATCAGATCAATAGGTGGAAGGTCTGGAAGATTCCCAAGAGTGTGATGGATTCTTTGTTCTGCAATCCCACTCACAGGTGTTGGTAAAGGGGTTGATGAAGGTGACTGACACGCCTCAGAGTCAAGCCACGGCATCTCATCTGCAGTGGCCTCTTCATGCTCAATGAAATATTTGGATGGCTCGTGACAGGTATCCAGGTCAGTCAGGTTACTCCTGTTCAGGGCTCGGTTGTTTGCGTGATTCATTATTTCATTTGATGAAGATGATTTGTCCTTCCCAAAATCTTTTTCCGCAACATAGGAACTGTGCTTCACAAGGTCACCAGTCAAAGGGCTTTGTGTCTTTTCCCAGTGAGAAGAAATGTCTTCTTCTTCTGCAGCACCAGGCTTCCACTCTTGGCTGTCTTTTGAGGAGAGTGTGGGTTTGGTCTGATTTGCATCTGGATTTGGTAAGTCTACATTAGAATTATGAAGGTTATTTTGTAGGCTGGGCATTAGAGGAGGCTGTCGCTGCTTGATTTTGGATTCATTTTGCATTTGGCTATTGACTGTGTTATTCTCCTCTTCCTTCTTAGTTGAGACATCACTACAATTTTTGTTAGAAGTAGAAGATATTTTGTCCTCACTATGATATTTCACTCCTTCTTTGGCTTCCTCAGAACACCTGCCTCTTAAACCTGGTGCCTTATTTTGGGCTATTGGTGGACTTTTGCCAGAAGCTGTTGTTAGAAGAGTTAGCTGTCCATTCTCTGCTGGAGGCTCAACTTCACAAGATGCTTGAACTCCTGGAGAGTGACATGGCAGAATGTTTTCCAGTGCTTTCTGCTCTGGAAAACATTTTTGGCCTTCAAAGAAAAGATCGTTTTCTGGCTCTGTGGGTTCTGTGTCAGCTTCCTCTGAACTGTATACGTACATAGTTATTTCAGGAATCTCTGATTCAGGAATACCTATTTTAGTATCCCGAGGGCTTTGTTCATGGGATCCTTCAGCTGTGCTAAAGTAAGGCGAGTTAGAAGGTGGGTTGCCTTCCTCGACATGTTGCACAGCATTATTAACCCCCAATATTGAAGGTGTGTCAGGCCCAGCTGGCATGTTATTCCTGTCGCAGTTTAGTGCATGTTCAGACAAGGGAGGAATGCAGTCTGCAAGAGCTTCATTTCTATGGGTAGCACAAGAGCTATCTAGATTAGGATTAAAGTTGTGTCCTTGCTTTGTGGACTCTATTTTAGCCTCAGCATGATCCTTTGCATCAGACATGGCCTTGGGTGCCACCAGTAGCTCTTCTTTGTCCTCCCTGTCCTGTGCTGCATTTGCTGGAGTTTTGTTCTCACGAGGCTCTCTGATGGACCCCTCATTTTCCTTCAGTGTTGTGTCATGACCAAGAGGCTGCTTTGCAGCATTATTTTTTGACCAGCTCCAAGGATGATTAATTTTGGTAGCGATGCTGAGTTTGGGCGCTGGGACCGTGGAGCACACTAAATATTGGGACTCTGGGCTGTTGATACCTGTGGCTGTCATTGCTGTCATGCGCAGCACTCTGACTTCTGGCTTACGAATAGTTTTTCTACTTGGGAAGTTCTTAGTCTTTTTCTCACCTTTGCGCAAGATCGATGCTTTCACCTCTGCAGCTGAGCAGAGAGCACTTTGTTCAAACTTCTGCTTCAGTTTGGACAGGACTGAGCTCCTGTTGACTATTTTTGGCAAACCGCTGTTTGGCCCCTTCTTTTTCCAGCTGGGAGACTTCTCATTGGCTTCTTTTTCTTCGGCAGCTAAAAATTTCTTCAGGATGTTCTTCACTGTGTTTTTCCCATTCGTGCAGCTCCATCTGGCCCTCTCACTGAGCACTGTGCCTGCATCCTCCTCTGTGGCTTTTCCATCTCCTTTCCTGTCTCTGCTTCTGTCCAGCTTGTTGCCAGCCCTGTTCACCCACAGCTTGTCTTTAATGACCAATTTGCCAACCTCTCTTCTTTTTTTTGTGTATGGCTCGCGATTGTTGTTTAGAAATCTGGACCGCAAGAGCTGAAATCTGGTTGGATACCGGCCCCTGTTTGGATCTGGACATGGCTGGTTATAACTCACCTTGTTTTCTTTACCTTCTGCCCATTTTGTCCTCTTGTTGCTGAGCTGTGGATCGCCGGCTGCGAGCTCTGTGACGTACAGCAGCAGGCTGCTGAGAACAGCAAAGGCCCCTTGCTCTGTTGCCATCTTATTGAGCTTCTTCTTCAGCACCAAAGGGTCTACCAGCATCTTATCATCTCCACAAAAGCATGTGCTTTTGGTGCTGTGCAAGAGAAAACACGAATGTTCTTTTCAAGTCATCAACATTGCCACTACCTCCTTATTTTGTGTTACTGGCATGCTGCCACACGTAAAATGTAGGAAAATGCCTTGATCTAGAACTTCTCAAGAGAGTTGTCATTAGTGGCCTGTTAAAAAGCGTGCAAAGTGCTTTAGAAGCTTCGTGAGGCATGGTGTAGTGAGAGCACACAGGGCTTCACATGGTCCTGCACAGCACTGGTGGCTCTTTCTTCTAAGTTTTGTGGCCAGCAGAAGCACTGAGGGGAGCAAGCAATGCTAACTGGAGTGACCACATCTCTGTACCACTCTTCACCCATTTAGTATTACCATGTCCTAACGCAAGGGCAATGTTGAAGGTATTTTCCTTTCCTGGTAGGTCAAGCGTAGACAAAGACAAATATGATGACAACACTGTTAGCAGAAAAACATGGTTCTGCCTCTGGGTTGTAAAAACAGACTCAAACCACTAAAAATAAACAAATAAATAATCAAGGTTGAGGAGCACAAATGTGCCACTGATGGTTTTGGCTATTGGTACATATTAGAAGTCAGTAGGTAACTCTCCAGAACTAAAAAAGACCAACCCACAGGATTTGCATTCTTTGCTTTTTGATAACATTCAAATCTCACATCAGGACCATGTTCTTAAATGTTCTTTGTGAAGAGCTACACCGCCACAACAACAACCCTGGCAATGTCCCTTGTCTACAGCTCCCTTTAATCTGGAGGGAGAAGGCTGGTATGTTGGACCTACACTTGAGTTTGAAGAATCAGGCCCTTGGACAGCTGGGGATTTAGGCACTGCTTTAACTGGTGTGGATCAGTTACTAAATAAAATACTGAACTCGGCACAAAAGCTGGAGCATGAAGTCCATAACAATAGACAGGGCTAGGAGGGGAAAAAACAAGAGGTGTCGGCTTTCTGACACCACGGAAAGCTGGAAGGTTACTTCACCGTGCAGTGAAAGAGCTTTATGCACAGAATGCAGCCTGCATACCAGGAGGGGATTAATTTTTATGAGCAGAAGTGGAATAAAAAATTCTTTAGATTAAGCTCACACGCAAAAAGTGAAGAAATGCTGCAAAGAGGCTCATCCCCTAGAGAGTGTCAACCTTGAAAGGCTGGGGAAGGCCCAGCTGTGACGCAACAGCTGGTACCTGAAGCAGTCTGAAAGAAATTGGACCTGGCCCCCCACTGCAATATTATGGGGACTGTTTGCAAAGTGTGGGGCTGGTCCTCATCCTGTTGGGTTGTGGCATTTGGATTCCACTTGGCTGTGTTTCAAGTGCACATATTGAAAATTACATCCCTCAGCAGTGAGATGAAGTTGTCATCTTGAATGGAATAAGGTCTATTAATAATAGCTTTGTAGATATTTTTAAAGGTCAATAAAAGAAAAAAGGATGACAACTGGGCCATGCCTAATGTGACAAACAATACTGTGCAAGTTTTAATTGGGAATAACCACATTTCAGCACGGCACAGGTGCACGCTCCCACGTGCATAACGTGGTAACATCTACCCTTTCCCTGCTGAACTGACCACAGCCGAGGAAGCAAGGCTCCCATGCTACACCAAGATTCCCATTTGTCACAACTATGGGAATTTTCAGAATAAAGATAATAACAGGGGTCAGGGTATAACTGTCTAAAAATATCGTGGTTCACTCTCTCCTGTATCTAGTCTGCTGGCATTTTGATAGAAAGCTTGCCATGGTAGAAGAGCGCTTCTCTCCTCCCTGAGAAGTGCCTGGTGTATTCAGAAACATATGTGGAGCCAACAGCCAGTGTGATTTAGGGTCATCTTTCATCTCTAAGAACAGCAGTGGAAACAGAAGCCTTGCTTAACTCTCCCTTCCAGACCACGGACACAATAAACAACTGCAGTAAAATATGGACTAGTCCTGCTTTCAGAGAGGTCAGCATAGCCAAACTACTATTGATTGTGAAAAGAAGTTCAGACCACCTTTGCAGGGAATATGCACAATAATTATTCACTTATGAGTTATAAAATTCAAACAGCTTTGTTAAAATATACTACGAGTGAGCTCTGTTCAGGGTTTTCCTTTTTCACGTTAAAGTGTTAGTGTAGGATGCCATCTGAAATGTGGCATTTGTGGGAACACTGCATTGCCTTAAGTACCAAGACATGTTGCATGGCTTGAGTGCTTGATTTGTATTCACCAGCAAGCAGCAGAAATGAGCAAACAGCTATTCCATCAATTTAGGGTATCTTCGGTTCTTCCAAGGTGACCTCATCTGCAAACCAGCATCATGACTGTGTAAATCTGAAGTGTGTTCTGTGCAAGGGCGGTGTTATAATCACACTAATTACTGGTATCACAACAGAAAATGTGGGTCATGGCGCTTCTGTATTGTCCCAGTNGGGCAGCAGTGCAACCTTATCCTGCTGGCTGGCCTGTCTCAGGGAAACCTCTGCAGTGGGCATCAGAGTTGCAGAGCAGAAGAGAGTTGATGTGCCGCTACAGAGCAAGAGGAGCCAGCACTCTCCCCCAGCCCTGCCGGCATCCTCCTGCATCAACACTCTCCTGCCTTTCCACTCTGTTAGGGGTTTGGAGGCTGCTGAGCAGTGTGGGGTGAGGGCATACCAGAGAAGGGCGACTAAGCTGGTGAGGAGCCTGGAGAACAAGTTCTATGAGGAGCAGCTGAGGGAATTTGGGCTATTTAGTCTGAAGAAAAGGAGGTTGAGGGGAGACCTCATTGCTCTCTACAACTGCCTCAAAGGACCTTGTGGGGAGGTAGGTGCTGGTCTCTTCTCACAAGTAACCTGTTGGCAGAATAAGAGGGAATGGCCTCAAGCTGCACCAGGGGAGTCTGACACTGGACATTAGGAAAAAAAAAATCGCTGAAAGGGTTGTCAGACATTGGAACAGGCTGCCCAGGGAGGTGATTGAGTCACCATCCCTGAAGGTGATCAAAAGCTGTGTAGATGTGGTGCTTGGCAACATGGCTTAGTGGTGGACTTGGTAGAGTAGGGTAAATGGTTGGACTTGATGATCTTAAAAGTCTTTTCCAACCTAAATCATTCTATGATTCCATGACTCTATCCCATTATATTTGTTAAAAAGCATATGGCTGCAGGAGTTTCTGGTTTGCTGTCTCTGGTGTGGAGGGGGGTAGGCTCCATCTCTTGACCCTGAATTATACGTTAAATACCCGACCACCATTTTGCACACCCTGGCAGTCCGAAGGACTACCTGCTGTGGGGGAAACACTCAGGACAGGGCATGGGCAGGAGGAGGCAGCACAGCAGAAACTTTGTCAAAGGACAGGAAAAAGATTGGAAAACATTGTCCAACTCACAGAGGCTGCCAGAGATTAATGGATTACTTTGACTCGCTGTTGGTTGTCCCTAGGGAAGTGACCACAAGCTGGAGCATGTGAGGTGATACATCCCATAAGCCTCCTCATCCCTGGGCAACCCATTGCTACATGGTTCTGTGCGGTGTTTGGTCCAATGACTTGCCCCTAGATTACGAAGGGAACCAGGAGCAGCTCTGCCTGCTCAGGTAGTTGCACAGGCCCTTATAGTGTTTCCAGTGAGTTGATGGCCAACACGCCGCTCACCTCTACAGCTGCAGAAATGGTGCTTTATAGGTTCAGTCTTTGGGAATCACCTTTTAAATGAGATTCTCCTATTTGTCTCTGAAACAAAACTTGGTCCTCTCAAGCCTGGTAGAAGTTAAAGTGGGAACAGTTAGGAATGCTCTTCATTTTTTTCTAGTGTGATTATTTTTTCTAAGGGGAGAGGAAAACCCAAAGCACTAGAGAAAATCCTATCCAGTCCAGGACATGTTCCATTCTCTTCTCTATAGCTGAATTTATCACAGCTATGCTACAGGCATTCTAAACTAGAGCAAATGGGTTTCAAAAGTCTTGGTACTCTCTTAGATCAAAAGCTACTGACTCAAAGGTTCCTTTTGGTTTAACTTATCTCAAAGCAAACAAGAAAGCACCTTGCGAAGCTGCCAAGAGAAAACATGCTAAAACAACAGCGTGTGAAGCAGCTTGTAGTACATAAAACCTTTTCATACGGATATTGTCATGCAGGCTGCTATTCATAACAACAGGGATCACCTGCTCCTCTTTCTGCCACATAGCATCCCAGTGACGATTCCAGCAACGGCTTACATGGAAAAAGCGGTAGGAAAGTACTTATGTATTTTTAGCTATCTTTTAAAAATGCAGTTCAGCAGCTGGAGAGAGATAGGAGAAACCAACACCATGTAGGCAATCACTTGCAGTGGAGTTTAGAAACGTAAATGCTCTTCACTGAACTTATGAAGTAAAACATGAGGTTAAACACTAGGGACAAATTCTGCACTCGCTTATTCTGTGTTATTTCATCCAGAATTCCAGATTTGTGCACTTGCTGCTGTGGATGCACCAGACCTCAGGCTTCACTGGGGTCTACTGTTTACTTTGTCTCTTGTATGCAATGTTTAACTGAATCATAGTTTGCTGGGTTTTGTTGAAAAATTAAAAATTAAAAAAATAAAAAGGAAAAGAAAAAAAGAACAAGAAGAAAAAGAAGAAGAAAGAGAAGAAGAGAAACAAGAAAAAGAGAAAGAAAAAGAAAATGAAAAAGAAGAAAAATAAAAAATAGAAATAAAAAT
>WEIS01032054.1:0-16801 GCA_013389965.1 Todus mexicanus | reverse complement strand
CCTCCCAAATACCAAGAAAAGAGCCTTTTCATTCACCTGTCTTCCTGTTCTGTTAAATCCTACGCTCCCGAGATCAACAGCTCTCCCCCTGTCAAAAGTTTCCAGTTCAAAACACAAGTTAACCAAGTTTTTAAAGTTCCTGAAAAGTTTCCAGATGTCAAACACTTCCCACTTTGGTGTATCTGTGATACTGACAGTACGAGAGTCCAGGAGTGTTGCTGCTTGTCTGTTTGTAGAGCAACTAAATAATTTCACTTGGGAAGTTTTTCCAGAAGAATGAGATTTCCACGTATCAGAAGGCTTTTTTCTCAATATTCGAAGCTCTGCTCCCAGCAAGCCATCTTTTTCTAATGCACTGATGTCAAAAATGTATTTTTGTTTTCTTATAGTTGGTGCTCGCTCATCTAAAAAAAGCACACACATTTAAAAATGTTTATGCACACAGTTCAATAGGAGTTACTCAATTTTTAATGGTCTTCCCGAAGGTTGCTCACAAGCCTGTAAGTTTCCTTAATTGGCCCACCAAAAAGAAAGAGGAATTTTTGTCTAAGGGATCAGCTTTGTGCAGGGACCCAGAAGAACTCAGTGACTCAACACAAAAATCACTTTCCAAGATTGCCTTGTAGAAATCTCATTTCTTTCACCAGTGAGCATTTTCTAGCTTCAAAGTAGCAATNTTCTTTCACCAGTGAGCATTTTCTAGCTTCAAAGTAGCAATTAGCCAACTGAAAAACAGTCCTGAGTACCCACAGGGCCTGTTTGCCACTTATATCCTACTTAAATTATGAAAACAGCGTTTCAGTGGTGCCCAGGCCTCATGTTGTCTCCAAACATTAGCAAATTTACCCTTTGATGACACAACAGTGAATTAGTCCTTTAAAACCAACATCCTCCAGGAACTGCCAGACACAAGGATAATTGCCTTATTAACTTCACATTTTACAACTTTTTCGAATTGGGCAGACAAACATACCTCCCTTTAATTCGATATTACATGTGCTTAGTTTAGCTTGTGAGCAACACTAACAAGGAGTACGGCTGAGCCAACGTTTTAGTGACATGACATTAACAATGCTTTCCAGTGGCAAGCTGAGAACCTGAATGCAGCACTAGTGAGCAGCATATCATCCCTTCCCAGAAGCCAAGCTAGTCATAATTAAATGGCAAACAAATCCAGCCCTGACTGAGTCTTCCATCACATTGCCTTATCAGCTGTAGCCTATCTTGCTTCCTTAAGTACATGACAAAGCTCTCACTGACGTCACTGGAAGCAAGATGGGGCTCTCCAATCAGAGCCGTAAGGTGAACATCATTCTCTAGGAGCCTGGTTATTTCCCGTGTAAAGGAGACACTAGTCCAAATTTCCAAAAACTTTTAGAACCAGAATGTTGAACCACAAGTTCCGGAGTCCCAGAAGTTATTACTCTTGTTAATGTGTGCTTAGCTGTGGACTTCTGTGAATAGAAGGTTGGTAGTACCTGGAAGCATGAGCTTCAAGCCAGTACAGATACACCCGCCCTACACTGTAATGATATACATAGCCTGCAGTGTAGTTTCTCACAGTTTTACCTTGTACAAGTCAGGCTGACTGTTTGATACTTAAACTTGTGGGGTTTTGTCACAGAATAGCTCCGTTCTTAGCATATCATGTATTTCAGACATACTTTACAACAAAATTTAATGTTAGCAGTCTCCAGGAGCTAGTTACGAGAAGAAAATGAGAAAAAAAAATCAGAAGTTTTTAAAGACCTAAGCATGCAAAGACTGATTGACTTTCAACAATACACACCTAAAATACTTTCTAAATGTTTTGTTTGGCTCCACACAACCCTCTAGTTCTGCCTTTGGATGAATTTTCCAAGATAAGGCAGGAGGACAAAATCTGCATCAAAGTTGTATGATTTAATTTACATTAAAAAGAGCTACTTGACTTTAACAAATTATGTTTATTTTCTAATGCTCTACATGTATAAGCACACTCAGACATCTCCCTCTGCACACACACAAGCTCCTTTCTTACCTTGTCCTTTATCTATGAAGCTGGTTATTGTATTGGCAAGTCCAGCCTCCAGTTTCACACTTCCATTAACACGTTTTCTTTCTGCATCTGAGAGAGTCCTGTACAAAGAGAGCATGTATTCATGTGGCGTTATAAGAGGATGTCTGAAAGTTTCCTTAGTTTCCCTCTGGGTTACAGGCTCTTTAGTCTTTTTGGTTTTGAAAGAATCAGTGTCAATAATGCTTGTACCAGTTTTTTTCAAAGCCACCTTGCTGCTAAGATTTTGAACCTTTGGAGTCACTGTCCTTACTTCTGAAGGTCTGCTGGGAAGTTGTCCTACCTTGCCCTCCGTGGCTGCTGTTCTTGAGAGAACCTTCTTTGATTCATCATTCTTTGCCCGCAGAGCTCCAGCCTGAACAGCACTGCTTTTAGTCCTAGCCTTGGAGATCCCAGTGCTATATCCATGGCTTGCAGTCCTCAGCGTTCCTGCCTGTGCTGAGGGATTCCTCTCTTTTCCTTCTGCTTTTAAAAAAACTAGTTTAGATCCTGGATTACTCTGGCCTGCTTCAGAATTACTCAATGCTCCAGGAACTAGATCCAGAGACAGCCAAGTCAAATGCCAAAGCAGTAAAGTGAGAAAATGCAGGATTTTCATCCTCTGGTCTTCCTCTGAATGCCACTGAAGAAAAAATCAGAAAAGGTTCCTCCAGTTTGGCAGAAGAAAACATGAAAGCAATTAAAAAACAAAGTCAGCAAAAATGGTTTTCGTTTGAGATTAAAACATTTCAAATCTTGTTTTTCAATACTTGTATCCAGTCCCATAGTGGAAATGCTCATGTATTCAGATACAAGCTCCCCTGACTTCAGCTAGCAGCTATAAAGAACTTGTTCTTGAAAAGAGAACGTTTACCACCTCATTTTCTTCTGTAAAACTGACTGAAAACTTGAAGGAGTCCTGTTTAAATCCAAGGGTGTTTTTTTCCAAGAAGGAAGAATGGCGTAATGCTGCCTCTGTGTTAAAAGGTTTTTTTAAAGTTTTGAATCCTTTCCAGTGAAAATATTTCACACACAGAGACCTGCAGGTGCTCAAAAATCTTTTACAAACCTGAACTCAGGAATTGGAAACGGAATTCCAACAAACCTATTTAATTACTCTCTGATGTCATGCTGTCTAAACTAATTTAACTGCCATGTATTTCTTAGAAAAAAAAGTCTTCTTTACCCTTTTCATGAGCATGAGTCATAC
This sequence comes from Todus mexicanus, assembly GCA_013389965.1. Classification (NCBI taxonomy): domain Eukaryota; kingdom Metazoa; phylum Chordata; class Aves; order Coraciiformes; family Todidae; genus Todus; species Todus mexicanus. The sequence continues at coordinate 13,556 of WEIS01032054.1, read as the reverse complement.
TCTGCCTCCTGTGAAACAGCTCCATGGGCTCAAAACTCCAGAGGATGCCTTTTCAAGTGGCATACGACCTCTGCCTTAGCCTTCCATGAACTTCACGTTTAAACGGGAAAAACTGCAAGAGCAACAACTGAGACCTGTCATACAGTCCACTGGACACATGCATTAAAATGTTTAACCATAACTCGTTTAGATCTTTTTCTGGAGCACGCTAACAGTGGCTTCACTTTGTCCTTAAGTGACTGAAGGGCTCGGCTAGTAACGCAGGCGCTTAACAGAGGTCAAGTTTAATTTTGCACAAATGCAACATGACCGTGGCCGCAGTCAGGGTATTTGTACGTATTTATGGCTATGCTTGAAGAAAATCCCTGTAGGCCCAGTGGGACAAGCAGCTCCTGCCGGCGAGGCTGCCCGCGGGGCAGCAGTGCACCCTGCAGGCAGCCAGCCCTCTCCTCTGCCCGCAGCTCCGATAGGAGCTGCAAACACACCTCAGCTTTTGGCAGCCTTTCCTCCAGAGGCTGCTGAACGCCAGCCATTGCTTGAAAATTCGTTACAAAATGTTCGAGAGCTGCTTAACCCACAGCCACACGAAGGCTGGCAGGTAGAAACCAGCATTACATACGTGTCAAGGCCATCCTGGTGCTTTCAGCCATGGAAGAGAGAGTGGAGCAAGCTTGTCTTTCATAAGCTGCAAACACTGAACTGTTGTTCTTCTAAATGAGCCTTCAGGAAATCTGGCACTGGACTAGACTGGAAAGGGACCCTTCTCGCATCTTGCACAGACGCTAAGCCCAGTCCTCCTCCCTCAGCTGTTTTTATTTCTGAGGCAAGAGAGGGAAAAGATATAACACTTTTTAGCTTGATTTGTACATTCTGCAGCATTTCCCGCCCTGACTAGTATCAGAAACATTAAACTACTTTCATAAGTAACAACCTACTGCCCTTTCTGTATGAGGAGCTCTCCATGCTTCACTGTGTTTTGATGGCGGAACCGAAGGCTAGAAGCGTTCAGTGATTTAGCAGACTTCAAATAAGGTAGATCCAAACCCCCACGCTCCTTATTTTGACCCAATGGCTCTTCATCTGCTGTCAGTCGTAATTTTGATATTCTCTATCAACATAAAGCAGCTTTTCACAGCAGTAACTGAGTTACTTACCATGAAATCCTTCCCCAGCAGTCACTCCATGCTATCCTCACAGTCCTCACAATCCCTCCCATATTGCCCACCTTCCTGCTGGGCAGGAGGTGGTGTACTGTGTCTGGTTCTGCGCTATGGGGATACTTATTAGCTTGTCAGTAGCCCACAAAAACAGCTAAATGTTGAGCTCCCACTTACACCTATCCAGCTTCCAGATTTCTTGTAACAATTTAATATCTTTAAGAGCTCTGTTGCTCTAGCAAACTTGGCCGACATTTGCAAACAGATTTACAAATGAATTGAAACGGTCATGAAAAGAGCAGGAGGTAAGACAATGTGAATACATGGGCCCGTCTCTTAGTAAATCTGACTAAAAGTACAATCAATGATATATTCAAACAATACTGACATGTCTGAGAATAATAGACCTTAGTGGGCTGGACAGGTCTAGACAGAAAATAAAGAGCAAAAGGAAGCGAAGTATTCTGTGCAAACTATTCTCTGTCTTTCAGAGAGGCTCTCTTGAGCTGCTCTCCATCTAGGTGCCTGGAACCACAGGAGCGCAGTAGCCCCACGGCCTTGAGTAAGACCCACAGGCTAGGATGTCCCATTATGGCCCTATCATTCCAGATGGCTAAGCTCAAACTCTACTGGTACCTTCAACATGAAGATAGGAAACTCTCACTCCAGTGCATGCTTTAGCTCAGATACAGGACAAAGCAGATGAGATCTTCAAAGTGTATTACTTCTCACCACTGGTTGAGTTTATATGCACTACTTGAGTGGCTTCATTCACACAACCCACTTGACCTTCTTGGCCCATTCTGTAAAGGCAGGTCCTCACCCAGTGTGTGTGGGGGACTGGAAAAGGCAGGACTATCCAGATCCCTGTTCCTTGGAAGTGCATTGCCTCCTGTTCTTCAGATCCTAAGATTATGTCTACATGACCTTCTCAAACAGACAACTTCTCTGAGTCCCTCTGGGTATCCAGAGTGGGCTAGAGGAAGGGATCACCCTGAGGAGCTGAAGGAACATTTCACAGTGTGAAAAAGGTGTGGCTCTCTGCAGATAAAAGGCCCTACCCAGGTCAACACGTTTGCATGTTCCAGGCAACAATGAGGAGGACCCTGGAGCCACAGGGCATATGGCACTTCCAGGATACAGGCTTCTGTTTGTACTCTAATGCCTGGGCACAGGCACACGCTGATCCCTGATGGGCTCCCGAAAGCACACACCTGGTGCTCATACTGCCACCCGCAGAGGTTTGTCCTTTGGATGCAGAGCTGCTGCTGAAGCCAGCCAGCTGAAGTCCTACCCAGTGTTACAGCAGGAGGCTCCTTCTGAGGGAAAACTCAGATCCCTGCTTCGTCAGTCAGAGGATGCTGCAGAATAAAGGCAGAGGCTGAGACGAGCAGAAAATGTCGGGCTTGCCCACAGAGCCCCCAAGTCCCTGGGTGCACTCTCTAAAATACTCCACAAACAGCCGATTGCTCCAACAGAGCTCCGAAACGGCTCCGCTGGGCATGTGATGCCACGAGTCAGGATTTGTTCGCTGTTCAAACTTGCAAATTGAGCTACACGTGGAAACCCTTATTCTGGCGATCTCTCAGGAACGTCACTGTCCGACTGACAGGGTAGAGCCGAGCAAAGCCCCACGTTAAGACCTCCCCCCAGGTTAAGGCCTCTCCCCGCCACGGCTCCCGCTCGCCCGGGCCATGGCCGAGCGCGGCGGGCGGGGCGGGGCCGGGCTGTGCTGCCGAGNCCGGCCCGCTGGGCCCGCGCCCTGCCCTGTGCCCCCTCCCGAGCCTTTTGTGGCCCCGTTAGCAGCGGCTGTCCCGGCTCTGGGCGGCCCTGGCAGGCCGGGCCCTGGCGCCAGCCCTGGGCCTGCGGAGGGTCGGGGGGGCCGAGCTCTGCCGCGCCCGGCCCAGGGCCCAGGGCCTGGCGCTGCTCTGAGGAGCTCCTGCTTCTCGTGCCCGTGCTTGTGTTGCAGCTGAGGAGAAGTCTGCACTCTGCGGCGGCTGGGCAATACTGTGGCCACAACCGACTTTACTTGCTAAATACTGAGAAGTAGTTTTGAAAACTCGTTTCTCTAACTTCAGGGACCCCCTGGACTTTTATTCCCTTGGAAATGCTGATGTAGGGTACATGGTGATCGTAGGCCGGGCATGGCTGGCGTGTCTGTCCTGCCATTGTGGGGTTGGGATGAGCAGAGAGCACTATGTGTAAAAGAAACCCCGTCTCAATTTCTTTAGTATAGACAAAGCGAAGCTTCCCTGTATCCAAATGACTTCTTGTTGACTGTATCAGCAGCACTGTGGAATGTGCTGTGCTTAGGCTGTGAAAGCTCAGAGAACAGCTAATGCAGGAGGAGCCAAGCCTGTTACAAGTTGCATTCACTCATTTGCTTTTCATCCATCCAGGTACTGCAATACCGGACTTGGTGTAGAGAGCTGGAGCAGCAGCTGGAAGCAGGAGGGGTGAGTGTGGGAGTTGCTGGCTAAAGGTAGTGTGTGTAGCATTCCTTGATACAGCCAAGGAAAGAGCTACCCAAAGCAATGACAGAGAAAAGCAAGATTTTGCTTTCTGAGAGTTTAAAGAAACCCTGTAAGTTTGCCTGTCAGTGTTCATCCAGTTGCCATTCTTTGAGCAGTCCCAGAAATGCTAGTCCAGAAAAGCCCATCAAGAAGGATTTTAGTTTTGTGAAGAGTGCTTTATTGCTGGAGTGACATTTTTCCTGGGTCTCAGGAGAGGGCTGGTCTGCGTGTTACATTGCACAGCTGTCTCTGAAAAAGAATCGTTTGAAACCCAGCATTTTGGAGGACAGGAATGCTATCATCCAATATACAGAACAGGCTCTGTGCTTTTCTTTCTGCTTCACAGCCCAAGGACACCTAGGAGACGAAGAGTGGGAGAGTATTGCCAGGCTTCAAGTCTGAGTGAGCAGTCGCAGTCATGAGCTGAGGGTACCTTGCTGTGAGAGTGTGGGAGACTGCAGAGAGCTACATACATTGACCAACACACTTCCTCTCCCTTGCTTTCTGTAGTCATGACACTGTTAGGCCTGGAAGGAGCCACAAGCTCCTGAGATACCCAGCAAATTGGGAGGAAAGCGGTGGAGTGAAGAGAACACAATAACTTGACTAAACATTGCCTTTCTTCTTAAGGGATCCCTTCCAGGCAAGTGGGAAACAACAGAAGACCACAGCCTGGAGAAAGCACTGCTTCAGCTGGAAGAGGAGCAGCAAAGGTAGAAGGAATGAGTGTTCCCTCATACTTGATATCCGGGATGCTCATGGAAATGAGGGAAAACCTGTCAGTGCTACCTGGTGTCTCAAGAGAGAAAGGGCCACAATCTGCTCTGTGATGCAGTAATAGTGGTGTGTGCTGAATGGCTCTGTTTTGAGCAGGGCAGTGTTCTGGATGACTTCCAAAGGTGCCTTTGCAGTCTAAATTATTCTGTGGTTCAGGAGGTGAGCATCTCAGAACAACGCTAGAGAAAGGTGATGCATCCAGTGATCAGACAGCATCTGAGGAGGCAAGATGTTAACTGTGGGAATCATCAAAGTTGAAGGGGAAGGGGGAACTGAAGTTGTCGGTGTAAACTGAAGGCTCAAAGCAAGAAGAAGCAAATGAGTTTGCCATCACAGAGGGCTCTTAGTTAATCTTAGCAAGCACTTTTACTGCCTCTCAGTTTGACAACGAAGTCAGTGTTGGGGGAGCTGGAAAATCATGTGGATGCTGCTTGTGGATACCAGTTGTTCAGCAGCCTCCTCACTATTTCTCTCTTTCCAAGGTGTGAGAATCTGGCAGAAGTGAACACTGTCCTGCGGGAGCACCTAGAAAAAGCAAATGAGGTTAATTCAGCCCTCAAAGAAGATGTTGGAAAACTGACAGCAGATTGGATGAGAGCCCGTGAGGAGCTGGAATTGAAGGCAAGGGAATGGAGCAGTGAACGTCAGGTAAGAGTAGGCTACAGAAATGTCAGACGTGATGCCAGAGTGGAATGAGAATGCATTTTGTTTCTGGTATAGAGAACTTACTGTGTGGAAGTTGTGGCTCTGTGAGGATGTATTGGTATTGATGAGCAGAAGACAGGGCTGTGAGATGGAGGAGTATCAGCAAATTGTGGTCGTGGAAGATGCCCACCTGCAGCAGCCATCCTGCTCAGTCTTTAAGGCAAATGCTTGCTATTGTTGGTTGCTGTAGGGCAGTCACACATCAACGTTTGTCTTAATTGTTCTTAAATCTCCATCTACAGAAGCAGAGACTAGAGAGGTCTGTGTGTTTTCAGATTTAGAGAAGAACAGGACAGGCCTCCCCCGCCAGTCGCCTGCCGTAAGCAAGTCTGGCACTGGTCTTGGAGGGGATTGTTTTTGTCTTCCTCCGCCAAGACTGTTAGACACCTGTGCAAGGCAAGATGATGAATCATGGTCAGTTTGTTTTGCTGAGAGCTGTTCCTGCAGGACAAGTGTGGATGTTCCCTTTGACATCAGGTAGCAGGTCTATTGATGGTGCTTCTGTAGTGCCTCTTCAGTCCTCGATGCCCTGTTGAAATTGTTACTAAAGGAGACCTGGCGTTAATGGGCATACTCTCTCCAATCTGAAAGACCTGTAGAGTGGCAGTTTTGGCTGAATGGGCATTTCTTTTTGTCTTTGCTTGCTTAGCTTTATGACAACTACTTAAGGGGCGAACATGACCGTCTGCTCAGCCTATGGCGTCAGGTAGTAACCTTCCGCCGTCATTTCCTGGAGATGAAGACTGCCACTGACCGGTGAGTAGAAGTTAAGCCTAGAGCTGTTGCAAAGAAAAAAAGTAGCTTCCCTTCACAGCTTCTTTTTGAGTCTTGGTGTCACTTTAGTTGCGATTAAAGAGATGCTTCTCCTTTGACAGTCTAAAGCAACACCATTAAGCATGCTTCAGGCTGTTTTGAGCATCTTTTGTTTGATGCTGGCTTTCAGATAGAACTGAGGGGCTCAGGCTATAAGCAGCACAGAGGCTCTGAACAAATGGTCTTGACTGTGGTATTATGTGGGAGTTTTACCACAGGCACAAGCATACATGGACATGTTGGAACAGGCTCACCAAAGCTCTGCAAGCAACATGTAGAGTGGTGCCTTTTATAGAGTGGTTAAAATCTGCCTTAAATCTCACTGAGTTTCTTTTCCCACTGCTCCTGATGGAAAGATCATTCAGGAATATGGGGGTTTTTTTCCTTCTTATTTCCAGCATACATTTATTCTGGTAAGTTTGCATCTGTTTATTCCTGTACTGACACTAATGAGAGAAAGAATAGCTTCTCTACCCTGTTACTGCATTTATCCAATTTATTTTGGTTAGTTTCATACCTTCTTCTTGTGATCATTTTCTTGTTCTGAGGTTCCTTTCTCACAATTGTCTCATATACAAACAAAAATAACAGCCATCATAGTACATTGTTATGATGTCAGCACTTTCAAACTCTGGATTACTGTCAGTCGTTCATCTTATTTGATTATAAGTCTTCCTTAACATGTAGCGTAGGCCTGACCTACTATTTAATTTTTTATTGCACATTCAAAGCTCGTTCTTATACATTTTCCTGAGATGTTTATTATGTAGTTACTGTCACGAGCCTCTTAGCAGTCCAAGTGTTGATAGTAATAGGTCACTTAAGGCTGAACTCCTGGGTGTAAAAGCTGAGGACCCTGGTAAAATTCCTTACATCTATTAATGATGATTAGAGTATATTAATAATATAGAGCAGGAGCAACAATTAATAAGAGTAATTAGAGGTCCTGGAAGCCTTCTGGCTGTGCCATACATTTCTTCTTATCTCTGTGGAGAAAACAGATTAATTTCTCAGCTATCCAGTAGACTCGTTGCTCAACTGTCAAGATGTGTCCTGATCTCAAATTGTCACAGCGATGATTCGTCCCCAATGAAGATAGTGTCTTTCCTGACAGCTTTTACTGTTGCACAGTTACGTGCTTAGAAGTGAGTCAGCTGGTAAAGATGGTGTGAACATTAGCTCCCTCTTTATTCTTCTGCAGAGATTTGTCAGAGCTGAAGGCAGAGCAAATGAGGCTTTTGGGATCTATATTTGTCAACTGCTCCCACCTAAACTCTGGTATGCAGCTCTGGGAGTCAGTCACTCTGGGTAGATGTGTCCTGAAGAATCATGCACAGCAGCAAGCGGGACAGAAAGTAAACCAGAAGATGCAGGAAGTGATGTGCTTACAAGTCCATGAGGACCTGGAGAAGAAGGAGCTTCAAGACAGGTAAATGTGTTTTAAACTCTGCCATTCACAGCATTATCTTTTGTGGCTGCTTCATGGCTGTGTTCACTTTTAAACCACGCCCATTCTGCCGAACCTTGTTTCTGTCCCTGGTCAAGATACTGCCTTCAAAAGAAAGGATGGAAAAAACCATCTGACTGACAGAAGCTCTTCTGAGTAAGACAAGACTGGAAAAGAGATTGCATATTACAAGGTTTTTGCTGTTAACTGATTCTTGGTGTGAAATTGAGACCATTGTAAAGAGAGCTCTGTCTCTTGTAGTGCCCTTTTCTACCCAGGGCTGTGCTAAAGGAGTTGAGCGAAATTTGCCCAGAGCCATAATAAGCACTGTAGCACCTCTGTACTGACAATTTCTTGCAAGACAGTGCAGAAGGCCTTTGGGGCAAGAAATGCCACTTTGCAACATCAGGCATATGAGCGTGTAGAAATGAATGCTGCCTTTGCTGTGGTTTCTGGGTTGAACTTCCTCTGCTATGCTCTGGTTGCTGCTTAGCACTTCAACAGGTAATGATGTGCAATACTCCCGAAATGGCTTGTGCACCTTTTCTTCTCAGGGTAATGGAACTCTCAGCCTTGCTTGTACAGTCTCAGAAGCAGAACGAGGAGAAGGAGAAGACTGTGAAAACACTTAATGACACTGTGGAGATTCTAGTATGTTTTACTTTTATCTGGGAGATTGTTCAGTGTTTGCTTTCCAGCCTTCGCACAAAGAGGTGTGGCTTCCTCAAGAGAGAGAGTGATAAAGATGCTAATTGTGTGGTGACATCACGCACATATTCTTGGTGTGTTTGGCACATGTGGAGTCAGTCCAGCTGCAGGCAGTGGCAGGGGAGCTGCAAATAGTTCAGGTGTCTTCCTTGGGGGGGTTGCACCAATGCTATTCCTCCACCTTGACTTTTAGTCTCTAGGGATCTATGTCCGTGGAATTGACAGCTTCAGAGCAGTTTGGGGAAGGTAGCTATCGGTCTTTCCTTAGCTTTCACAAAGAAGAAATTAAATAGATATGGAAAGGAATATCCTGGGATCACAAGGGCTGAGGCTTATTGGCATTCGAATGCTGCTGAGGACGGGAATGCTACAGAGGGAAGTAGCTTTTCCTTGCTCACCCTTTCCTTATTGTGTTCTCAGGAAGCAAGTCAGTTAGAATATGAAGCTTCATTGATTAAAAGTGCCAAAGAAGAGAATCTTTCCCTCCAAAAGTTGATAAAAGATATAATTGAGGTGAGTGCAGATTTGGAACCAGTAAATTTGATTTAAAAGTACTTGAGGAAGGCAACAGATTAGCTGAGGGAATAGACGGATAAGTTGTACACTGTCTATGTTAACTGGTACTGGCTGCTTAATTTTTATACCATTTTTCTGACCTATAACGTGTAATAACTTCCAAGTTGGCTGTCCTGTGACAGTTCAGCTGAGTTGCAAGAAGTTTCAGTACCTTTGACTTTACTGTCCCACTAAAGTCTCCCTTGGACTGTGCTTTCTGGGTTGTCTACTTGACGTTTATATTCCAGTGTAGCTTGGAGGCTTTCCCCACCCTGTTTGAGTAATAACTGTTGTTCTTTAAATGTTTAGAAAAGGTCACTGACTCAGTCAGTGCACTTGCCAACTCTGCTCCTTCACTCTACATTCACTGACCATCATTATCTCCCCAGAATCACAACTAGTCTAACTCCTTAGGGGTTAACTTTAATGTAGTCCTAAACTTCACTCTGGGGAAGGGAGTGTAATCATCAGATCTTTTACGCAGCCACTTTCACAGAGTCGGTTCTTTCCACTTGTATAGTCATTTTTATCCTCTTGTGCTGCTGCTCAGAGTAATTACAAACATTAGCTTTTTCATTACTATTCATCAGATTCCGTCTTCCCTGGGCAGCGTTAATGTTTCCTTTCTTTGCTATTTCCAGTGTTGACCTGGTGCTTGTGTATGTGGCATTACGAAACTGAGGGAGACCAAAATAATGCCTGAGAACTTCAAGAAGCAAGTGCCTCTGGGCACTTCACACTTACTTCTTCTTGAGTATAGTGGCTGTATTCAGAACTCCCTTGAGTACTTGTGGCAACAGGGACAAAACTTCTTTATTGACTGAAGAAATAAGAGATTTGAGATTTTAATTACTCTAGGGTGAAGTGGGGGAAAAAGGAGAAATAGATGAAGAAAACCAAGTAGAATGAGCAAAGAGTAACAGCTTGATGTGGGTTTTCAGGTGGTGTTAGATGACAGTGACAGCACAGTCAGCATTATCTGCGCTGACAGTTCCCAGTATGCAGAGTCTGGCAACATCCTCTCTTGTCTAAGCTCAGTTGATGCAAAGCATGCCTTTGTATTGGTTCAGGAAGCACTGGCAAGGAGGCGAGGAGCAACACAGGTGAGAATTTCTGCTTGTCTTTACCACTTGCCAAAAGCTCAGCTACTGATGCCATGCTTAGCTTGGAACCTTTCCATTTACTTTCCAGTTTACCCAGTTTCTTTCTAGCTCTCCCACTCTCAGTACCATATTGCCTTGGCAGCCTCACCAGCTCTGTCTTCTGCTTTTCTCTCCTTGATCTCCACCCTCTCATCACAGCTTTAACCTTCAGGTGAGCTGTCTCTCTGCTTGCTTCTTCTCTCAGCTACCTGGAGCCATCTTCCCTGCTCTCATTGTTTGTTTGTGTTCTTTCCCTGCCCGTTCCTTGCAGGCTCTGAAGGAAGAGCTTTCTGCCAGGCAGGACTCTATCGATTTCCTGCAGCACCAGCACAGACAGGAGGAGGAGAAGTGCAGGCAGCTGCAGCAAAGGCTTGAGCAGCTGGAGGAGGAATGCAAGATGTCCAGCAGCCACCAGCAGCACTTCCAGTCTCTGGTAGAAGAACTCAGAAGGTGAGTGTTTCCCCCTTCTGCATCCTAGAGGCAGGATGCTTCCAGTTCTGGGAGTTCAGGGGTGTTATGGGCAAAGAGCTCATCTACCCTACCATGTGTATGCCTCTGTCGCTTGACCATCCTCCTGACACTATTTTTCGTGCTCTACTGTGAATCCTAAAGCTGTCTTGGAGATTTCAAGTAGTGTTGGAATATGAGACACCTTTGTCTTGACTTGCTGCTTCACTGAGCTCAGTTCTTTAGGTGCCCTTCCTGGCCACTGCTTCTCACTGCAGGAAGGCAAAGCTGCCTTCCTTTCTCTTTCCCTCTTCAGTTACCTTGTGAGGGAATGAGCAAGTTCTTCCTTACTCTGCTCCTCACAACTCCATCCTGGATTGATGAAAATGGGATCCATGACTCTCGATTCTTCTGACTGATCCTTATCTCTGCAGTGACTGTGCAAACCTTGAGAAAACCAGGGAAGAGCTACAACAGCAGCTTGAAGTAACACAGCAAGAAGCCTCACGTCTGCGTAAAAGTAACACTGAACTGCAGCTGAAGGAAGAATCGGCCCAGGGGGGAAAGGCAGAGCAGCAGCAGACAGTGGAGAGAGCACGTCGTGACCAGGAGCTCCTGTGAGCATTAAAGCTTTCTGTGGGCAGGGATGGGTATGTCTGGACTTCAGGACTGCTCTCTGTAAAAGAACAAATTTTGCATGCTCATCATTTGTAGCATAGAAGGGTGGAGGGTGCACATGGGTATCTCTGGCTACCTACTGACATACAACAGAGCTGCCTCCTTCTGCTTTCTTTGTGAGTCTTTGAAAAAAATTACCATTCCAAACCTGACCAGAGTAGCTGATGACGGGCATAAGCTGAAACAAGAGAGGTTCAGATTGGATTTAAGGAGAAGGCAATCATGCAGCAGATCACGTTGCTCAGACCCAACAGCCCTGAGCAACCTGGACTGATCCCATAGCTGAGCCCGGCTGCTTTGAGATGATGGTTGGGCTAGAGGCCTCCTGAGGGCCCTGTTAGCCTGAATCATCCTGTGACCCTATAAATTATAGGGCTGGAAATTCATACACGCCTCCTCCCCAAATACATGCAGGCTCTTCCATACTTTCACTGCTAAAGGCAGGAGTATTTGTGGGAATATTAATATGGACTTAAAAAGTCTGTCTTACCCAAAGAAGAACTTTGGAAAGTCTTGTATCCAGTATTACTAAAAGGGCAAGAGAGAAACAAGAGGCAGGAAGCTGTTGAGAGCACCTAAACTTTTTGCAAACATTCCATCATTTCTGGAAACTTGTTCTACTTTATCAGTGGTGAATGTTTCACTTACAGCAATGACAAAGGGTGATGCAGCTGCAGTCAGGAAATTCCAGCGTTCTTTAGTTGTAAATATAAAGCTGTAGAAAATCATTCAAACTGATATCTGGTACGTAGTATGTGCTCCTGAGTTTGGAAATGAGAATGTTTTGACATTGCAAACTTATTTGCCTTTCCCCTTCTCCTAGACTGAAGGATTTAGCTGCACTTGAAGGAAGACATTCGTTATTACAGAGTGAGTTGGTAGTTGCAAGAGAAGCACTGGAGGAATCACAGCTTCAGAGGGATCTGCTGAAGCAAGAGAAACACGAGCTTACAGTTGCACTGGAGAAGGTATGGTCACATTATTCCTAGGTAGCACTTGTGGGAGAAGTAGTTGTGATAGCAAGACCACCACAGATGCTGTTTCTAGTAGTAGAAGACAAGGACAATGTTGTTCTTGGAAAATGGTGATCAGACAGTGCAGGCTTTTGGGGGTAGTTAATCCTCGTGCTTATTGGAAACACTGAACTGGGAATATGTCAGAGACTTAGAAGGGGATCTGGAGCTGCAGCTTGAAGTCAAGAGATTTTCCTGTCTTTGTTAATCATGTTCTCTTTTCTCTTCAGGCAGAGCAGTCAGTTGCAGAGTTGTCAGGGGCTCAGAATAAGTTGAGTGCTGAAATAGCTGAGCTACGTGTTGCAGTAGCAAAGATGAGCAGTATCAGTGAAACTCTTGCACTGGATAAAGTGCAGCTGAACAAACTTGTGTTGCAGGTGAGCAGAGTTGTCAAAGATCTTGCTTGTCTTCAGTTGCTGCTTCTGCTCAGACTTCTTGCCTTCAGACAGTATGTCTGACTGAATATGGAAATGTTTCTCCTTTTTCTGTCCACACCAAGTCTCCTACAGAATCAATCTTAATGTATTTTATTTCCTTTGTGCTTCTGTGATTGTAGCTGGAGCAAGAGAATGATGTTCTGTCAGGTAAAGTGGATGAGGTGAAGAGAACAAGGATCTCTGACCAGGAGAAGCTGACCTTATGTGAAAGAACAAAGGAAGAGCTCAGCACAGAGAAAGCCCACCTGGAACAGCTACTGAAGAAGGCAGAGGAGCAGAAGGAGGGGCTGCAGGTTGAGTTAATGATAACGGCAAAGGAGAAGGCAGAAACCCAAGAGAAACTCAATCAGGTAAAACCAAAAACCTGGTGCTTTCTGGGTGGTCTTTTGGCTGAGTGAAGCTGTGTCGGTTGGATTCTATGGTGTTTTTGTCAAGGAGACACTCGGTAGTGCTGGAGTTCAGAAGGCTTAGTTTACTTCTTTTGGGAAACATGTTGATGGCTTGCAGAGCTGTTTGAGGCTGGTAAAGAGTCTAGAGCCCAAGTCTTAGGAGAAGCAGCTGAGGCAACTGGGGCTATACGGTCTGGACAAAAGGAAGCTGAGGGGACACTTTCTTGCTCTCTACAACACCTAAAAGGAGGTTCTAGTGAGGTGTGGATCAGTCTGTTACCTTAATTAGCAAGTGATAGGATGGGAGTAAACACCCTCAGATTGCACCAGGGGAGGTTTAGGTTGGATATTAAAAAAAAGCTCTTCAATGAAGGGTTTGATAAGCATTGGAACAGGCTGTGCCTGGAAGTGATTGAGTCACCATCCCTGGAGATACATACAAGATGTGTAGATGTGGTGCTGAGGGACATAGTTTAGTGGTGGACTTGGCAGTGTCAGGTTTACAGTTGGACTCGATCTTAAAGGTCTTTCCCAACCTAAAAGATTCTAAGATTGTATGAATTGCTAAAACCTCCTTAGGCTTTGAGGAGGAAGATGAGATACAGGTGATCACACAAGAGTCTTTGCTCTGGACTGATTTTGGTACCCTGTGAAAAGAGCTTGGGAGAAACTTGTCACTGGAGGAGATCAGGGAGTTTTTCATCATTTAAGTATCAGTTTCATAATGCACAATCTTGGGTATTGTGGGATAAGTGGCCAGGAAGGCCGATGGTAT
>WEIS01032051.1:0-24365 GCA_013389965.1 Todus mexicanus | reverse complement strand
ATCCCTAACACTCTGTGATTCTGAGAATCTCACTGATAAACAAAACAAATAGAAACTCTCAATTTAATATATTCACATCATAGAGGTGATCTGGATCAGAAAAGACCTATTCATTAATAAAGACACACATTATGTTAGTAGCAGAAATTTAGTTTCATTCCTGAATTTGATGATTTCAGTAAAGGCCCTGCACTTTAATAATAAGTGTGTTATCCAGTGTGTAGCTGCACATTACTGCAGGGCCCAGAGACCATTGCTGGGCAACCCAGAGCCATTTCAGGAGATGCAGACCCAGCCTGTAGCATAGTTTCTCTCCTCACTAGTGCCTCACTTACCTTGCTCTTCTCAGGAGGTGTTGGACAAATATGTTAAGCTTCAGTAGTCCAACTGTCATCACCTGCCCAGAAGAAGTCTTCACAGGGGCATGGGACAGGGCAAGAGACTGCAAAAGCCCATCCCGTTGGGAGTTTGGCTGAAGGGATGAACAGCATGGCCTGATCACTGCCCAAATGATGCTGTCACAGCCTTGTAAGAGCTCTGGTTGCTGGAAAGCCTCTGATCTGTCTGTATCATAATATTGATGTTTTCAGGAGGCAAGATTTTGGTGTTCAAGCTTAAAAGAGACAGCGACTGAAAATTTTTTCTTCAATTGGGGAAAAAAAATATGGCTTTATAAAGAAGAAGAAAATAAGTACACTATATGACTTCTCAGAGAAGGAAGATACTCAAAGGATCTGTTTCATCATTCCCCTATAATGCCAAGTGGTCTGCTTTCCCACTATGGAGGGGAAAGCTACATCCACACTGTAGTCTAGTTTCATGTTATTAGTTTAGTAGTCATGCAGCGCAGTAAGAGAATACGTAACATGGTGTGGAGGTACAAGGACAGTAGATTGCCAGTGTGGACACTAGCTTACAGGCAAGCTTAGTGACACTGGCAAAGATGGAAGAATGTGACCTCCACCCCAGTGTTTTATCTGCTACACAGATAAATGCATCTCACCCAAAAAGCCTTTCAGGCAGTGCTCTGAGGAAATTCCTCGTCGAGGAAGGAATGCCCAGAGAAGAGAGATAAAGAGGTACAGAAGGTCCCTGTAATGCCATTACCCCATTGTCCCAGCAGCAGGTGAGTGAGGCTCTTTTGTCTTCAGGAGGAAATCCCTGTGGCTTGCGACTGAGAGCACTGACTGTTTAGAAATGCCTTGGCACTACTGATGTTATCAATAATGGCAGGGTTCAGAGGCTACAGGTGCTAAAACACCACTCTGAAAATTAAATTTCAATCTAGAGTGGGCTCCAAGAAAAATGTAGGTTGGAGGAGACCTCCAGGGGTCATCTAATCCGAACTCTTGCTTAAAACAGAGGAAGCTTCAACCTTAGCTGAGGTTGCTTGGGGCTTTGTTCAAGTGAGTTCTTGTTCCTCCTTGCATCTTGCCAGCGCCTGCCCTGTACGTGCACATCAGTAGGTGAAGAATCATAGAATCATAAAATACCAGATTGGAAGAAAACACCTTCCCTTTGTTGCTGGCAGTAATAAACTTCCAGCTTCCACTGCTGAGGGACACGCATCCTCCACAAGCTTGGGTGTCACTCTGACATGCCAGTCCTTTGCCAGTCATCCCAGCAGTCTATGCCAAGACTGTGTATCCCTATCTCCCCTCCCAAAAGCTTGATGCTATAAACAGTCTATACTTCCCAAAGGGGAGACTGCTGCCACCACCCAATAGGGACCGCCACGTCCCCTCTCAGGAGCCCCATCCCATAAATAGGAAGTGGGATGTGAAGCTGCTCTGTGGACCCTTTCTAGCCCCTAGACTATCTGTCCCTGGCTGAGCCAGGAGACATTTGCAGCGTGGAAGTTACACAGGCCGTGTAATCCTTCCTCCTGTGAAATACTCCTCAGGCAGGGTCAGTCGATCTGGAAAACCTCTATAGCTGCTGACAGAAAATGGCAAAATGTTTTCTGGATCACAACACCAATAAACAGAGCAGGAAAATTTAAAAGGAAACACAGAGACCACCAGGATCATGTCTTAGTACTGTTGTGTTCTTCCTCTGGCCTGAGCAAGCATCATCTTGCTCTGCTTGTGTCCACCTAGTCTGATGCTGCAAGGGTAATTTCCGTAGCCTATTACCTTGATCTGTCTCTTCGCAGCATTCCTCTGGCTCTCCATCAAGTGTGATTTACTTGTCTTTGGATTCCTCATCTAACCCCACCATATTTATAATCTGTCTTTCAATATTGATGATGGTCACAGCTACCCACTTCCATTTGCTTTTGAGATTTTCTGACAGGAGCTTCTGTGCTTTGCTTTATTCTACTCCTGATGCCTGGAGGCAATGTCCTTCAAAACCTTCATTAAATCACACCTTTGACATGTTGTCTACAGAAAATGGGACACGAGTTAGATAGCAATGTGGCTGACCTATGATTACTGATTACTCAGCAACATTATATCCTTAATTCCCTGTATACCTCCATTGGCCCTTCTGAATGTGTTGCAGACACATCAGATTACACCTCTGAGAGCCACCCGTTTACCCTGACCCTCTGCCTGCATGATTTCCATCAGCCCCAGCCTGGTCAGGGGGATCTGGGTGCAAAGGGGTCCTGCGTTCCCATCAGCAGTGAGGTTTCGCTTGTGAGCCCCCCACATGCAGAAGTATTGGGTGGTCCCCGAGTGGGCGATGCCTCCTCCCTTTCCTGGACTGCTGCACGCGGACACTGAATTGGGGGAAGCCACAAGATCTGCTGTTTCCGTTGCTTTGTAATGAGATTGTAAATACTCTGATGCAAGGAAAACGCTTTTGTTCTGCCTGATATAATGCCTAATATAGGGTGGTCTGTCTGTGACTAGACGTGCCTGTTTCTGCAGTAATACAGACAGTAAATAGACCTAAGCCATTCATAATTTATAATTTTTGTCATGAGCCATCAATAGAAATTTTAGGCTGGCTGCTTGACTGACAAAGTACAAAGCAGTCCCCCAACTTTGGACCAGAAGCTTTTAACCTTCTGTCAGTGTGATCAAAAATAAGCTCACTTCCATAAAAATAACCAGGAGAAAGATAGCCAGAAAGATAACCATCATCTTTTAGACTTCTAAATAATTCCCGAACTGGGACTCAAGCTCAAAGCGCTTTTAGCTCCTTTGTTGTCAAGGCGCATAAAAGACATTGCTGATGCGGGAAGCAAGTGAGAAGTAGAGATATAGATCATTTCTATGGTCCAGGTTTTGTCTCAGTCATTGTAGAAGAGGGCACTAACACATCTGACAAGTAGAAACCTTCAGTAGTGGTGAGAGCTGTTTACAACCTTCTTTTGGCTCTGTGTATTAGTCTTGGAAAATAAGAAATACAGAGCCTCTGGGGTGGCGGCAGGAGTCTTTCTGTAAAGCATCACATACAGATGTAAAATTTAGATTAAATCCTGCAATTTTAACACACAAAAAGCTAAAATGTTTTCTCAATGGATCTCTATCTTTAAGAATTTATAATAATAGAAGCATGTAGTTAGTCAATCCAGTAAATGTTCACTGCGCTTCCATTTTAACACCATGGACAATGACACAGCTGGTGTCATTTCTACAGGCAGCCAGGCTGTCAATGCACTTGAAGTGATCCTTGATAAGATTTCAAGGGAAAGAAGGAGAGAAAGACAGAAAGAAAGAAGTCAAGGAAGCCTCCCCCACTTCAAATTCTTCAGGCTGACCTGTCAGCTTCTGTGCTACTACATTTGGACTTGAATTTCTCACCAAGGTCAGAGAAGATTAGAAGCTGCCTTCGTATCTGACAGAAATACTACTCCCTGGTGAACAGGAGGGTGTAGCTCCATCATCTTTAAGAGGAAAGAAAAGTTTGGTCTTCTCCAACCAGCGGTGTAGAGTTCACAGGGGCCTCTTGGTATTAACTCTGATCGGCACCAGTGGGTCATCTTCTCTCCGTAATCCTACATCCTCCCCCTCTGTGCTTGGATCTGAGCAGCAGACTTGGAAAGCACGACTGAAAATACCAGAAAAACGTAGCGAGATTTGAAAGATAATATGATCATCACATGATCACCAGCACTCATTTCTTTCTATGCTGTTTGTGGAAAATATATAATTTTTTTTTCTAATTCACCCATAAAACACAACAGCAGAATTATGTGCAGCCAGGCAAGGGCTTCATTTCGGGAGTGACCTCAGGACTCACATTTCCTCTTGCCTGAAGCTCAATTCACATTTGTAGGGAACTTGCTCAGTGGGAGACATGTTTTTCTTAAATGTTCAACAGCTGCATGGAAGCTAGGCAGCAGGAAAAACAGAGGGGCAGGCAAAGGATAAAAATAATAATACTGTATTCCCTCCTTGTCTTTTAAAACTCCAGTTCCCTCAAATAAAAAGTAAGGAAGGAAAGTCTGAAGATGGTGATGTGATGGGACCAAGGCATATAGTGGCTCGCCAGAGGTCATAAAGGAGTCTGAACAAAGCACTACATCCATAGCCCAGCCGTGTTTACAAAAATGTCTAGCTCCACCAGAATTAGTAATTGAATGCCAGAATGCAGAACAGCTAGAGGATTTTTTTCAGTGCAGTTCTAAATAACACAGGGCTGGGGAAAAGCAATGTGAAAAAAGTGAGACGATTTTATAAAAAGTCTTTGTTTCAGAGCACTCTGGAAAAAGAAGAGGATATGCTGAGGAAGATGTTTGGGGAAGATGTACAGTACCAGAAAAGGAAGGAGACTGTACTACTCAGGAGGTGAACACAAAGCACTGAAGGTCGGTGTTAACCAGAGTTTTCCATTTGGCCACTTGACTTCCCCTAAGTCATTTTACATGTGACAGGCTGAGTTTGCACCCCGTTTTTTCTCTGCTGTAGTGATAGTCTACAGCAGTGAGAACAGATACTCAGGATAATTTGAAAGAAATGTTTCCCTGGTTTGCCTTCCTTGTGTGGGATGCCTTGTTCAGCTGGAAATCAATCTTTGTGCATCTCACAAATAGGGAAGGAAGAAGAAATTAGGAAGGGGAAGCTAAAGAGAAAGCAAGGAGGAAAGAGGGGCAAAGAAGTCAGGAGTGGAAGACATCAGCAGAGACGAAGGGATGGTGGTTAAAGACTCCAAAGACAGAGGGAGCAAAGGGCAGGTAGGAGGGAGGCAAAGAAAATCAGTGGGAGCCCAGAGGTCACACTTAGGACAAAGGAATGAGGGGAAAGGGAGCAGATTTTTTTAAAACATATGGTACTTTGTTCAAAAAAGGAACGCAAAATAATCAGAAGGGGTTTAACCTGTTCTGATGCTGTTTTATCAATGAGCACTTTCTAGTCGAAATCAGGAGCTGTCGCCTCATTTGTGTGCGTGTAGCACTTCATCAGGTTGGTGGGTGACTCCTCAGCACATGCCCATGTGTGGTGGTGGGTAGAGATAATGCTGACAGAAATTAGCCCCTCTTTATCTGGCCTGACTGTGGCTACAAAACTAGACAAGCTCAAGACACTCATCTTGTTAAAGGTCTTCCAAAGACACAGTTAACAACTTCAAGATCTCCTTCCAGGGACCAGCAAGATGAACCGAGGGCTTATCCTAGAAGGAGTTGAGGACTCTCAAAACATGTGTTCTCAGACTCTAAAGCACACACGTGTCTGTCAGGTCATGGAGAGAAGCACTGGCTACATTTCTCTGGCCCCACAGGGAAGCAAGTGTTGGCAAAAGCCCAGCCTGGGAGGTGGAGGAGGCTTTGATGTTTGAATGCTTTGTAAATAACTTCCATCTGAGGGTGCAGAGGGGAGGTGACTTGGGGACGAGATGTCTCACAGCAATACCTCTTCTGCAGTGAAGTGCTGTATGCTCCAGGCATGGCAGCAGCCCTCTGAGGAAATCAAGACTTCATACCAGCATGGATGCTACCCTGTAGCTTATTTCTTGTTGAAGTAAAAGTTGTAAATCACCACTGCATTTGTCAGTATAGGTTTGAGACTCATGGTGACATAAAAAAAAAATCTTTCCAGCACAATATGAACCTTCTGGCAAAGCTTAAACTCAGTTGTTTTGTATATTGCTCCTAATTTTCAAACCTGTCCTCAGATTTAAGTGGTGTAATGCAGAAGCTCAGTAAATCCGTTTGGCTCCTGTATCTGTCAACCTGCAAACTGCTGCATTAAGAGTACAAGCAGTTAACAAGACCACTATGTGATAACAAAGCTCAAGTGGACTTTAACAAAGTTTACTCTCGAAAGTAGTCAGTACTGACCTAAATCTGCTCCCAGAAAAGCCAGCTGCAGGACAGGAGCATTCCTAGAGGACTCCCAGCTTATGTTAGAGATGTGTTTGGTGCCTGACAGGCATTTCTTGGCACCAGCTCTTTGCAAATAGGTGCACATGTGGCATGCAATCCCATCAGTGAGGCAGGGGATCTCCCTGTGCCCATTCCCTAGGCACGCAGAACTGCCTGTGCTGCCTGGATGCCCAGGTGGTGACTGCTCCAGAGGCTTGGGAACGTCTCCAGGGGCTCAGGAAAGTGCTCCACTGGCACAGGCACAGGTCCAGGTTGGCCCTCTACCATAAATCAGGAACTTGGCACCTCCTTTCACCTTGGCACCTCTCTTCTCAGTGCTAAAGTTATCCAGCTTATATTGAAATAAGCTGTTTAGTTCTTGAGAAGGGCTGTTTTTTAAAAGCATGTTACTCTTTCCAAGTCTGAAGTGCTAGGCACACCAGAAAGTCAGAGATGATGAGTTATACTGTGTGGGTTTTTTCGTTTTGTACATCTTTCAAATGACAAGCTGGGACTGCACACTGGGTTGCACAGGCTGAGCTCACACATGAATGATGTCTGCGAACCTCTGTGCAACTGAGTGCCCACCCACGGAGCTATAGACAGGGATCAACCAGTGTGACGAAAATTACAGGTTAAGGCCAACTTCTCTGTCAGCTTGTGACTTGGAGGTCAGAAGTGATGAGAGCAGAGGCACTGTCCTGCTGGATCAGACTAAAGTCCATTTAGCTCAGTGGTGTGACACTGATACTGTTCAATACCAGATTATTGCAGGGGAAAAGATTGCATTGGTGAATGCTTATGAAATCACTTTCTGTTTCATAGCTTATGTTTTTGCGAAAACCTCTTATGGATAGCTGACAGATTCCTTGAGGAATAAAGCATTGCTCTTATTTTTTATCTCCCTTTCTGCATATTTTAAATGTGATTTCCAGAAACAATATATTTGGAAACTACTCTCGATTGTGTTTTTGTAGTGTCAGGAATTAAATCTGGCAATGGAAAAAGTGATAACATCTTCTAAGTTTTTAACCACCCTCCATCCAATGTTATGATTTTGTCATTTTAATCTCTATTTCCGTGAGCTCTAAATCTGATTAAACTACTTTGCACACTACTTCAATTTCAAATCCATCAACCATTTACCCCAAAGCATGTAATAATGTGACTACCTGCCATACCAAAAAGTAATGTGAGATGCGGGTGTAAGCTAGATGATTAGTATTCTCTTTTTTTTTCTTTTTTTTTTTTTTTCTTTTTTTGTCTAGGCATCCACACTGCAGCATCAAACAGATTGCTTCTCTGTCCCAAGGGGTTTATCACATGATTATCTGTTCCCTTTCAAACAAATGGGGAGTGTGCATCAATCCAAAAGGCAATGTAAGACTGCCCAGAGCCATATTTCTGCAGATTCCACTAAAGGCACAGGTAAGAGGTCTCTTCCATTCTGAGGTTCGGAAATGTAGGAGTTAAATTACCTTTACATAGCTTTACATCAGCTCTAAGAATACTTTTTCCAGAAGGGGATGGTGGTGCAAAGGCAAAAATTCCCTGCAGGTAGGGTGGTGCTGGGGAAAGGATTCCCCTCTCTTGTGCTCCCGTTCTTCAACACAGGAGTAAATACATCATTGGTGGCACTTTTAATAGTGAAGTATTCTCTTATGACTGTTTCTTCTCTTGTATTGTCCTTGTGAAGCTTGTGATCATCTGTGCACTGCGTTGCACTCAGCTGTGCCTTTTTGTTTGTTTTTAGCTCTGGGAAATTTTATGAGGGGAAGTGGTGGTCCTGGCTTTTAAAGTAACTGATATTTTTATCATAGAAGTTTAGTTGTAACTGTGTAGATATAGGACAATACTGAATGAAAGAGTAAACACAAACCACTGACTTAGAGAAGCATATGATGGTTAACTTTACATGCAATGTAAATTAATGAGGATGTGATCTACAACCCCAGTAGAACCATGGCATTGCTTAAACCGTGGAATCATACAAGTGGAAAAAATAACATAAAATTATCGTTTTGCCTCTCTGACACAAGGGAGGATAAACTGTAACTGAGCTATTCTTGACTGGGCTCATCCGTCCTGTCCTCAAAGACCTCCAGGGACAGAAACATTGCAGCTTCCTAAAATAATCCCTCCCCGCAGTGGAGCCTGCGGCCTGCACACCACTCTGTCACCTTCTGCAGAAGGCCAGGGGTCTGCCCTGGAGCCTGCAGAGAGCTTTAGAGAGAAGCGAGAAGGGTGGGCTGTGCTTCAAAGCTACATTTCTCTGCAGAACCACTCTTGTGTCTAACATCCACTTCTTCCACTTCTCCAAGCTCTTCTGCCTGTTCCCCACATCATGGTTTGCTGCTTCACCTCAGCTGGTCAGTCTGTGGTGTGACGTGGATCCCTGAGGTCAGCTGCATTAGGAAAAAATAGACAGTTCACCTGGCCAATGGCAAATAGTACTGGTGGAGGGTGGACTGGAGTACGGGAGGGGAATGATGTCCAAGAGAGGGAAGGTTGGGATGGTTTCACTGGGTTGGCTGCCAGAGAAAATGATCATGGAAGGGGACTCTAACTCACATTTGTCACCAGTCAACTAACAGCAACTGGTCTTAATCGGAATATTCCACAGATATTGTTACACTTAATCCCAGTCTTCCAAAAAGCACCATACACTTTGGCTTCGTGGACTCTTTTCTCAAGCACATGTACAAAGACCAGTCTGAGCCTCAGGCTCCATAAAACCATTTCAGATGCTTTTTACCAAAGGCACTTGTCCCAGTCATGAAGAAATCTGTTATTAAATATACTTAAATTAATTTTGATCATAACAACTCAAAATCATCGAGGTATTTTGTTATTTTTTTCTCTTTCTATTGTACTTTGCAGAACCTTAAGAAAAGTTGAACTAACTTAGTTTTAGGAAAGAGAGGAGGAATATCACCCTCAAGCCCTGGTTGTGGGGCTTGTTGGTGAAGTTTTGTTTTGAAGCAGCATTTTGTAGCAGAGATCTGATCCTCAGCGTTGATGTTTACAGTGGAAGAGTTGAGAGATTCATAAAAATGGAGACTAATGAGGACATGCTCAAAATGTTTCTTTGTGAATCACACACAATTTTCTTATCCAAACTGAGAGAACATTGTGTTGCTAATGCAGTACACAAGGTCATGTCAAATTGTGAAGTAAGAATTATTTTCTCTTTGCTGATTTTGCTTTCAATGTCACCTCGTTCCAGGTCCAAACATTGTTCTACAATGTCTCCCTTTCCAGTTTTCCAGGTATCCTGTATCAGAGACACTTTTCTATCTTTGGCCAGAAACTAATATGGTTTAGGAGGAACTTTTTGAAACAATAAAGCTTCTTTGATTTTTAGGGATTTTTTTTTTAATTAACTGGAAAATTTTCTGTTTGAAAGCAAATATTCCAAGAACCTAACTAAGAGGCATGTCCCTGCTCTTCTAATCAACAATTGTGGTATAGCGAGTGAAGCTGTTTGGGTAAGAGAAGCTAATGTTAGGGTTAATATAAATGTTTATTTTTATATCCCTTCATTCAGCCATTGGGTTATACGAGACGGAAAGATGAGTGGATTTAGTAGATGTTTACTCTGTTTGCACCAGTTTCCCAGCATTTCTAGACTCAACAGGAGAATCCCCATCTCTTCACTGAAGCACATGAAGGAGATGAATAATTTAGTTATTGGTTATCAAAACTTGATGCAAGGTGCAAGTAAAAGGGAGAAAGACTAAGCGGCTAAGTACCTTGTGTTTCACCAGGCATCTTTAGTTACAATGTAATGTCCCAGTGTAATGTCCTGTGGTATCTATCCAGGGAGGAAATACTTTGGAGCATTCCATTAGATAAAAATATGCAGCCAAGAAAAATTCCAGCAAATGATAATGGTCTGCTACAAATCTGTAATGTGGGTAAAAGACATTGTTCAGTAGGGTCTGTGCAAAAGCAATCTTAATCCTCTTAAATTGTCGTGCGCTTGATATTTGTTCTCCCTGGTTATTATGAACATCATCTTTCTTTTTTTTTTTTTTTTTAGTATTTCCAGTGACGTGGGATGACAGCTCTGGAGCCAGTAAAGACAGGAGATAATGTGGGGTTACTACAGATGCAGTTAGTCTTCAATGAAAAGGTTTGTTTTGTGTCTGGAAGAGCTCTGATTTTATAATGCCACCCATTTTTCAGAGAAAAAACCTTTCATAAGCTCTGATCCAATTGTAACAGAAGCCAAAGTGAAAAATTACGCTCTGAGTGCACAGGATAAATATTGCTCTGCATAGTTTTTCTTGAGTGACCATTAGTTTCTGGGGGCTTTCTTACTAATCTTACTGTCTTGTGTAATCACACATGGTAAGGAAGTACCACATAAATTGCAGTGTCAGTATGAGCTTTTGAAAAAAATGTGGAAATGTATTTCTTTCCTTTGTTTTGGGGTGTGACGGGTTTTTTTAAAAAAAATATTCAGTTTTGTTTGTTTAGGTTTTAACAATCTTTGTTGTGCTTGCAAATGATCACCCTGAAATACAGTGTTGGGGGCAAGGGAGCCAGAGTTGACAGTGGCTGCAAAAAGTTCAGATACAAATAAAAATTAACCCAAAGTCTGTTTACATAATCCAGGCAAAATACAAAAAGAAAACACAGAATATTATGAAATAGCAATTAAACTGTCAGATTAGTTCACTTTTAATTGTCCAATAATATAAAGTGCTTTTAAAAATTCTTTTTTTAATCTGGCATCTCCTCTATTCAGGAATGTTCTGCTGCAATCCAGAAATGAAGAAAAGCATTACATATGTCAATAGCTTAACGAAAGCAGGGGAGATGTTTGAAGATATCTGAAATATGAATTACATGAGATAAATATGACATTCCAGGCAAAGCGTCACCATCTTGTGAAGCTGGAAATATTAGATTTATGTTTTGGTCTGAGAGAGTTACTGTTTGTACAAAGTTAAATATAATCACCTGCAGTTCACAAAAAAACCCAACACGACAATTTGTTAAGAACAGATGAACAGAGTTTGTCTGAAACAGTATTAGAGATCTGGGAGGAAAAAAAGGATTCTTTTTTAATGCCTTGCAGAGGACTAGAAATCCGGTACACACAGAGAAAGGATACATTTTCTAGTGCATTTTAGAGTGTGTATAGTCAGATCACCAGCACTTAATGACAGTTTTTAACAGCAGAATGTAATCGCTTTTTAAATACATTCTGAAAGCAAAAGGTTCAGCATGATCTTCCAAAATGAAATGCTAGAAGAATGTTCTCAGAGAAAGTCCTAGAGGTTTCCCACTTTCTTCAGGATGTTGTGACCTTGTTCAAAAGATTGCGTAGTTCTGGAGGAGGATTGGAAAGAGGCCGTCAGGTGGCAAAGCTGGTGAGAAAACGTCCCATGGAGCGGCAACTACAGGGGAAGAAGGGGATGTGAGTCTTTCTACAGCTAGTTTCAGGCAACACTTTGAGATGTACGAGGAGAATTAGCATAGTTTTTTGTAGATATCTTTCTACCCTGTCTTTTTAGATCATAAATATCTGTTTATAGCTTCATTTAATTTTATTAGCTTGTCCAGATAAATATTAATTCTTAAGCTGTTGTTCCACATACATTGTTATACTTTTGAGCGTTGTGTAGTAGCTGTTATGTTAGCCATGACAGTCTTAAGAAATTAAACAAGCTGTAGGTTGTAGAGAGAAAGTGTATTTTAATTAGACTGACAAATGTTACTAGAGAAAAAATAAGGAAAATTTTTAATCAGACAAGCTGCTCTTCAGAGCTATGTGATTTTCAAAATTAAAATACCATTTGCAATTAAATGTTTCTCTTTAGCTCTAATAATTGTTATACTTCATGATATAGCTTATCACACAGCTCGCGTTATCTAGTTAAAATATTTACTTCTGTTTCTTACATGTATACGATTATGATATTCTCATGTTTACCTGACATCTTGCACTAATTTAACTGTCAGTTTGTCTTGAAATATTTAATTAAGCTAGTGCAAAATCATTGTGACCACTCATTTGAATTAGACTTATTTGATTTGGCAAGATTTAAGTAAGCACAGGTTTAAGCTGAACTGAAATAAGTCATTCTAATCTGATTTCACATGGGCTGTATAATGATATAGCTGCTTTGGTTAGTTAGGTTTGGACTTTGATTTCACTTTTGCTAAAATATCTGCAGACATAAGCGTACCCATGGTGATATGCTTGCGATGGTAGCTGTACTTATCAAATACTCCTCTAAACCTGCAAACTCCATCCCTGGCAGAGGCGTTGACCTGCTCTGGCATTGCTGTTATAGTGGCCAGGTCTGGATTTACTGAAGCAGGAAGAGAATGCTACGGGAAGTGTGGGATAGGCAGTGTCCTGCCATTGCCCCCAGCCCTCTGACCATATGTTGTGTCTCTATAAACTGATAAAGGAGAAGTCTCATATCCAGCATTCTTGTTCAGCTGTATCTGGCCCTGCAAAAGTTAGATCTTCCCTCCAAACTTCGAGGGCAATGGCTGCAGCAGCCCAGGGTGTGAGTTGCTGTGAACCCGCATCAACATCCCTGTGTCAGCAGAAGCATCTCTGATAGACAAGCCACATTGCAGATAATCTTATTCACTGGGGTATTTTCTTCATCTTGGGGATGGGGTGGTTGTTTTATCCATGATGTACTGCAGAACTAAAATAAATAAATAAAATCAAATGCGAAGCAGCTTTAGTAGCTGTCCTGGGTTTGGTTCAGGTTAATTATTGCAAACAGCTGGTGGCCCAAGGATTTGAGAGGGGTTACAGCTGGGAGGAGCCACAGCTGAGACAAACAACTGAACCAGCCAGTGGGATATTTGGTACCATATGAGTCATGCCCCTGTATAAGGCAAGGGCTTGCCTGGTATGGGGATGCCTGTTTTCATCTTCCTTCAGTATGTGGGTTCAGTGTGGCCAAAGCAAGGTAAGTTGGCATCTTGGGCATACGTAGAGCCTTCTTGGTTTCTGTTGCTCTCTTTGTGTATCATTTCATTAGTACTATCATTAGTACTGTTACTTTCTTTTCCTTCTGTGTTGTTCTGTTAAAATGTCCTTATTTCAACCCCTGGGGTTTCACCTTTCTCTCAGTTCTCCTTTTTGTCCCACGGAAGGGTGGGTGTGTATGGGGTGTGGGAGCGGTGGGTGAGTGGCTGTGTGGTGTTTAGCTCCCAGCAGAGGTTAAAACACAACAGTAGTGAAGCTGAATTTACACTGAGAGATGTGGCTGCCAAGGATTTAAAATATTCCTGTGCTGGCAAAGTGCTCCTATTGGAAATGTATCAGTACATAGAGAAGCCCAATGTATGCGCTCACACAAGTTAACATTGATCTACTTAAATTGATTTAGCTCACTCATAGTTGTGTCATGGCTGAGACACAGAACTCATCATCACTCCCCTCTTAAGAGCATTATTGGCAGTGTGAGCTCTTAGTGGGGAGGAGCCCAATCTCTCTAGGTTGGATGCAGTTCATTCCTGAAGCAAGATGTATTCACATGTTTATTATATATTGCTGCTCCTGTTACATGCTTTTGAAACCATCACAGTATTACCTGCAGTGATGCCCAGCGTAAAAGGTGGCCAAGCTCAGAGGAGCAATACCTTTCCCAGCAGCAGTGATTGTTTTCCTAAGAGCTGCCTATTACAATAAAGAAATGAAGTCTTGCTGTTTATCAAGCAAATAAGCACGGTTAATTCTCTACCACGGGCAGAGCGTGAAATTCCTGTGTGACATCCCTTTTCCTCCTCCCTTCTCACTGCAACTGAATAGTGTCCATTTGGTACAGTGCTCGAGAGGAGGAAGGAAGGCAGGCAGGCACACCTCTTGACCCTCTTCTCCCACAAGAGGATTCCCAGGGGCCTGCTGCCTTCCTGGCAGCATCCCAGACACTCACAGGACACCCAGGCGCTGCAGCCCAGAGCATCTGCATTCGATATCTACATCTTGACCTCAGAGCAACCCTGCTGCCACGCTAGCCAATCCTCCCCACTGGAAATAAGAAAATGGAGAAGCTTTATAAAATAATTCTTCAGCTGAATTTTTGTTGATTCAGAGAAGGGGCTGTGTGGCGTGTCTGCCTCTTGGGTCTCCTCTTGTCAGCAAAGCAGGTTCCTGGATCACGCGTTAGTGAGAGCAGACGGTAGCAGGAGAGCACTGCAGGGTCAGCAATCTTCCTAGCAGAGGATGTGGGGATCCCCTTGGTTTGGGGATGGAAGTCCAATCTAATGACGTAACTCTGTTTTTACAACTGAAATAGCAGTAACATTTGATTTTAAACATAAATCTGCAGTTCAATTACAAAGAAAGCGTTTCAAAATTTCTGAATTCAGAAGGTCATCATGATCACAGCTGTATAAGAATATGGCCCTGGGGAATGCCAGCATTTTCATTATTCATGTAGCCTGGCCTATTTTCTACCCTGCTCTGAAAAATNCCTGAGGGAGTGGTGCTAATAAACCTATTTAGCATCTTTGCATATTTGAAAGGTTTCACAAATATTAGCTAAGCCGAAACACTTCTACCTGTCATGCTGTGGGAGCCAGGGTGCTGTCCTAATCCAAATACCTCAATTTTCTCATTTTACATTCATAATGAGGACTAAATTAGTATAGATAAACCAGCAGTGAATGCTCCTCTCCTCCCCCCACCCATGTTGCAGCTGCGGCTGGGACTCTGCTGGGTGCCAGCAGCCCAGATCACTCATGCCTCCTGACATTTACAATTTCTCTCTATTGACTAAACTATCTGCACATACATGAAATGATGGCTCTTAATGGTTCTCTGCACAACCTGCTCAGCTTTGACATGATACTGCTTTTTAATGCATGTAGTGAAGTTGTCTAACACTTCTACACAAAAGCATTATAGTCTTCTAAAGTGTTTTAAAGTGTCATGTTATTTTATATATATATATATATAAAAACAAAAAAATCCACAAAGCTATGATTCTGAAGGAAGCAATTAAAATTCAAGCCACAATCACTGTTGTCAGAGGTGGCTTTTGATCTGCTGGGGCAGTGGGCACATGGGCTAGCGGTGTGTTGATGGCTGCAGTGGCTCTGGGATGCACCCATCCCTAGGCAGATCCAAGGGGTCACCCTTTGCTAGCAATGCTGGAAGCCGTGTTTCTAAGGTGTGTTTATGTGTGTGACACAGGCCAGTAACTCAATCTAATATAAGGAGTCACCTTCTGTTTCTGAATCACGCCTAAACCCTTTGGAGAAAGTAATCATTAGACTACTTGCAAAGATTTGGGGCACTTAGCACAGTGGAGAAACACAAAGCTGGAAAGATAAGAGGTGAAGATAGCACTTACTCATCATTCAGGCCATCTGGATTTGGTTTCTGGTACACATTCCTCAGCATCTGTACTGGAGACTGGAGGATTTCCTTAGTTTCCTCAGCTTTCATTCCACTAGTCTGTACCAGAGCCACCCACCACTGCAGGCACAGCATGCTGTGTGAAAAAACTTTCTTTAAACAATGTGTCAAGGGGGTCTATGAAGAACCAGCCACTTCCAAAAGTTGGTGGATATGGAGTCATCCAAGGATTGAACATCATTCTGCCTTCCTCTCTGCTGTTACAATGTCTTTTCTGCCTTTATTCACATGCACATATAGGGTAATACAAAGCTAACATAACGGAGATGTCACCCAGCCCATGTCCTCCTTGCCTCCCTCCAGGAGGTGCAAGGCTTGGTGAGGCTTGTTGTTTCTGGGCACTCCTCTGCCTCCTTCTGTCAAACTGCGCTGGTGTAGCAAAGACCTAAAGCCATGACTTCACCAGGTGGCTAATGTAGTTCTAGGGCACTTGGTGCTGGGTGAAAATCCTGGCAGTCTTGTGGTGCAGAGTACAGAAGCAGTGCCTGTTGGTGCTGCCAGCTCAGCTTTCTCCAAGGGACTTTATGCTGGGTAGCACATCGCCTCCAAAAGCTGACACAGAGCCAAACCCGGTGTAAACACAGTCTGCTCTGACTAATGTGACAGCAATATGATACAAATAAAGCCTTCACTTCCAGGTGGCCTGATGGTGCAGGGAAGTAATATCTGTGGATCTATGTCCTTCCTGGCTTCCAGATTCAAGGGCACAGATGTCCCTGGTTAGGGAGCACATCAGAATCCTTGGGCAAGGCAGAGATGGTAATTTCTTCCTTCACTCAGCTATTGGCAAAGGAGAATTGTGCCCACAGCCTTTCTGGCCACATTTACTGTGAGTCTGCAATATGCAGATTAAAGAGATGGCAACCATTATACTGAGCCTTGTCCCCTTGAGAATATAGCGAAGCAGTGACTGACGTATCCACTCCCTCTTCCAGCCTGGAGTACTACTGGTCTGCAGCACTCCTGTCAGCCAGATCCATGGCTTGTGTTGTTTACGACAGTTTGAGGTTTGAAATTGCTCTGTTAAGCTAAATACAAAGCCAAGCTGAGAAAATACTAGATTCCTATCTAGCAGTTGGCTGCATTTTTATGGAAATATGGATGATTACCCAAACTAAAACCTTTTCAACAGTTCAATTAAGAAACATGTTTATTTTCACTTTTTGCAATTAAAAGCAAGCACAAATTAGTGTTAAAGGATACGCAAAAAGAATATGAAACAAATCTGTATCTCTGGCTAGAGATGAAGAGAGGGAAGGCATCACAAAAGTGATTTTACCACTCCCGCAGTCCTAAGGCCACTATTACTGTAACCTACACAGACCTACAACACCTCTGCTCATCTTCATGCATCTAGCTGCAGCCCTGCCTGCATAAGGAGGTCAAACTCTGGGAGTCTGAGTCAAGGGAGACTCTCTAAGGAACTGTAGACACCAAGTGTTGGGGTGGTTTGTCCCTGTGGAATCGCACAAGGTAGTCAGAATATGGCTCAGGACCAGAAGGTTAAGTGATAAACACATCTATACTTAAAAATAGCAAAGTCTGAGATCACTCTGCAGAAAAAGGTGTTAGAAATGCCACAAATAATAATAAAGATCTGTGGGACTGGTTATAAATAGAGCAGTAGGAGAAGAGAAAGCAGCAGAAAGGTGGAGATTTATGAGGACATATTATAAGGCATTATGGAGAGAGCAGGGAGAAGAAACAGAAATATATGTAGAGACTCCAGGGGACATGTTCCAATTTCATATCTGAAGGTGCATATATAGACAAGTGATTACTCCAGTGTATTGGTAAAGGCATATGCAAACAGGTATATACATATGCAAGCATCCGTTTGCATTCACCAGTATGAATTATGCATGTACAGTTGCCTGTAAATGCCATGTCCTGTGGCTTTTATTGGTGCAAATCAAGACTTCTGCATTTTGAAAATAGTCCTTTGTGTTTCCTTATACCTAGCTTGTGTTTTATTAGGGCTATTGTGTGTATTTTACAGAGGCTATGTTGCAGACATCTATACCAGTAGCAGCAGTAGATGAGGTGCTGTAAATCTTAATGGGCAGCATAGCTACCTTGGATAACAAAGCACTAACGTAACTATCTTCTCATGTTCTGAGACTATGTAGAACAGACTCATCACAGCATCAGGCAAGCAAATGAGGACTGCTGGCTTAGAAAGGATGAAAAGAGCAGACATGGTTGCAGCTTTCCTCTCACTGAAGTGAGATGGACACCTACCTTTGCTGTGTCAAGGCAGGAGATTTGGTTATAAAGCTAAGTAAGATGTGGCAATTGATTCTCAGCTGGTGATGGACTCGCTGCACAGCCATAAACAAGAGTGTACCCTTTTGTTCTTGCTTGTTCCCACAGCAAAAAAGGAATATGGGATTTTTTTATCTTAGATGTTCGTGTGTTGCTCGGAGAGGATAAGATTTAAAGTGCTTCCAAAATGCCAGTGTTGTTAAGGAATTGCCTAAGGTCAGTGTCCTCCCAGCTGGGAGGATTTAAAACTTTATTGTGAAGGTTTCAGTGGAAATTAAATGCCATCTCATTGTGGTCCTACGTACATGTCGAGTGTTAAAGCACACTGGGTTTGGTGCCTAAAGCCCAAAGACAGCAGGAAACAGAGATGCTATCTCCAGGTAGATCTTCTCCTGCCATTCCTCCTGATGAGGCAGTGAAACAGGAACACTCAGTTTGATAGCAAACTCCAGTTGGCCTGGAGAGAAACAGAGGGGGAAACTCTACCTACTTCTATCTGGTTTGAGGCAGGATGAGAGTGCTGCCCTACGCTTTGTTCTCCTCCTTCCCTGACCATGCATCTTCATATAAAGTCCCTGCAATCAATACCGATTAACTGGCTTCAGAAGAAAGGTCCTTCCTTCCTTTGTTTCTTGCCAGATAAGAAGTGATCCTGCCAGCCTTCTCTGGGGGAAATGTTAGACGCTTTGCAGCATGTAAACCCAAATGATAGCTTTTGCACTGGACAGTGTATACCTCTTGTTTTTCCAGCTGATACAGCTGAAGAAGAGGCCAAATTACTGAGCTGAGAATCCTTTTCTTTACAGATGCTGCAGTTGATCAGGTAAAAAGATACCTGTTCTGCAAGCCTGGCTTTTCTGTGTCTTTAGGCTTTGTATATAAAACCAGTAGCATCCCTAGGATAAGTTAGCAATATCTAAAGTGGGAAGAGAAATAAAAGGAGGGCAACAAAGAATGATTCTAGTCCATAAAGCTCTGAAAAGGAAGCTAGTCACCCAGTTGGCAGCAGTTAAATGGTAAGGGGTGGAGCTGGATGAAAATGGACATATTCCAGACCTTCTTTGGGCAGGAGTTCACTATGGGAGTGAATTCATCTGAGCCTCAGTGAGCAGATTTATCTTACCATTCCACAGAAAGCTAACCTGGGGGCTTAAAAAAGGGTCTTCTGGCTGACTGAGTAGCAGTGGCTTACAGAAGACAAGTGCACCAGACAGACTGCAGCAAGAGATGAAGTGAGAGACAAGGGGAGATGCTGTGTGATGAGGAGCACCCTTTGCAGCAGGAGGAAGCTGTCAGCTAAGCTCAACCACCCTGCCCCTGAACTGCCCTTTGACAAAATGCCTCCCCTGAAAACATGTCTTCCCCGAACCTGTTTATTTGGCTTGTGCAGGAGGGATGAGTTGGGCTGTCCTTCCAGATGCGGAGCTGTTGGGCAGCTCCAGCAGTGTGGCAGCAGCTCTGCCAGGCCCCTACCCCTTCCTGCCACCATGGTCCTGAGTGGGTACACATGTTCCTGGGGCTCCAGGAGAACATAATTTAGGTTAATACTGCAAACCCATCACTTCTGTCATGGGGGCTATGGGGCAGTAGAGTTGGAATGGGGGGTATTTTACTCACATCTCTCTTCTGCATGCCACTGCTCATGCATGCACACAGCTATCAGCACCAGCAGAGTTTTAATCTTAACCAACTTAATTTTTGAACCCACATTGTTCCTTATGTGGACCATAATAATTTTTCATATGGGCATGTACTTTGTTTTATTTCTAAACACTGGGTTTATTTGGTTGACCATAATGGGTCCTCAAGTTAGACAGCATTATTTTATGTATTTGTTGTTTGGGGTTTTTTTAAACATTACACACATACTGTGTAGCTATAATAGGACCCTTGTGAATCTCAGTAACACAAAGACATTCCCAGTTTAAATGATACTGTAGCATCTCGGCACATTTGGAGGTCAAGCAATGAGGCAATATGATGAAAACTCCTATTAAACGAATCATTTGTCCTTTTGCAGTTGGGCTCCTTGGCACATCTTGCTAAGGAAGTGAATTATTTCAGTCCTGCAAAACTCAAGTCCACAATGTTCACTCAAGTATCAAATTAGTATCAGTGCAAAAGGGGGGAACATTTGTGATATTAATTCCCTTCTGTCTAGAGACTCAGCTGGGACATCTTCCCTTTTATTTGCCTTTTTCCTTCCCCTGCAGCAATGTGCTTTCTGCTACCTGAGTAGGGCGGAATGAATGGGTAAGAAATTCAAAATCTTTACCCAAACTTACAGGAAAGCTCAGCACCCCTCCTCATCCCATTTAACTGTCTTCATTTATTTGTGAGTCTTTGCACTCTGGAAATTTGGCCCAGATTTGAGAGAACTCAATGTGAGAGGTTGCTTATATGATATTTTTGACATAAAGAAAAACTAGAAAGTACTTAGAGACCCCTGCTTTCAGAACTGTTTTGCATGGTTATCTAAAATTTCATATACTCGGACAACTTTTTAGGTTTTTAGAAACTTGCCAGCACTAGAATATGGGCTATCACTCTGTCAGAGGAAATTAAGCTAAGATGTAAGCTATTTTCAAAATAAAAGTAATCACTCCCCTTCCCCCCAGGATATAACAACTTAAGCAGTGCCTCCATTAGCAGCCTGCCAAGCTCCTCTGGTCTTGTGGAGGCTATGTACCACCACAGGTCCTAGGTCACCTCTGAAGGATGCTGCCCACATAGCTGCCTCCTTCCTTACATTGTTCTGAACAATTTTCAGTGGTAGTAAAGAAATGAGCAGGGGAAAAAAACTCAGCACAAAACAGAAAATAATGCTGAGTGACTGTTCACTTAGGATATTTACTGTGAGCAAGAATAATCATCCAATTATCTTTTTTTTTTCCCTACACAGTGACTGGGAAACCAAGTGATATTTCAGTTGCATTAGATTTTTTGAGCCCCTTGTTCAGAAAGATGTCAAGGATTTTATTCAGCATTTTTGAGAACCTTCTAAGGAAGTATTTTTACAATATTAGGCAGGAATGAAGTGGTACCACTTCACATAAGCTAAAGTTTGGCTTACTTATTTTATTGTTCCATTGGCTTACATTTGTCATACTCCCATTAGTTGCCTTTTTTATTTTTTTTAGTTATGCATTAAAATGGTGACCTTTAAATTTGCTTATTCATGACACTACAGAACTTTTTTCTTACTCGTGTTTTAGGAAGCCACAGACTGATCTAAACCTTGGATCTCATACTGCAAATACTGCGCATACACCCTTAGTGCAGCTCATTGGGTAAAAAATTACATGACCATAGTCGCATATTACGTTAGACTAAAGCCATAATTGTTTGTAATTCAATATGCCAAAGGAAAGGAAACATCATACTCAGCAAATTAAGCTTCATATGACAGCATTGCTTACGAAATGCACAGCTAGTAAAGGACATTTAAGGACTATAAATAGCAGAAACTTGTACATTCAGAGAGTGGATTTTTTACTCACAGAAAGCAGAAGTGTTACAACTAGCAGCTATTGATATTCTGTGGGCTGGAGAGTGGAATAGGTGGATCACATTCATTAAACATCCTAAGGGATGATGGTTTTTCAAAATTTTCTGGAGTTCTAAGCAGTGAATAGCAATGTTTTGGGAGTCACTGCTCTTGAATTAAAGTTCAGATAACATTTCTGGGTGAAATCCTGCCTCCTCCGAGAGCAGTAGGAGTTTTACTATTGATTTGGCTGAGGATAGGATCTCACCAAGCATGGCAGGGGGAGGGAGCATCTATCTGCTTGATTTTTCTTTTTATGAACTTGGAGCATGTAGAGGGAGCAGAACAGGTCTGCACTGAGACCCTTCCCCAGCCCACAAAGCTCAGCAAAAAATGCTTTGCCTTAATTAACATCGCCTGTGTAGAGGGCTCACTGGGTGTGTGGAGATGGTAATGCAGCAGAATTTAGATTCACCTGAAGTCACTGCCCGAAGCCATATCTCTCTGAAGGGAAACCCTTACCCCATGTCATGCTACTCACAGATATTGATGGGAACCTTCATCTTGCTCTTTCTGAGAAAAAGGATCAGGTTTTTGCTACATCCTGGAGATTTTAGTCCTCTGTGATTTTGATGGAAAAATTAAAATCAAAGTGCTCTAGCCCTAGCAGAATACTTGGCTTAATTGTGATTTTTAGTTTCTTCTCTGTCTTATTCAAGTATTTGTCCATTAATGTCAGACAGTAAATTTTCTTTAATGTATTCAAACAGTGAAAGAAATCCAACAATTTCCAATCATTTTCTTGTGGAAATCACAAAAACCTGAGAAAATAAATCCTCTCCCTATTCTGAAATGAACATTCGAAGATCTGTTGATTTCCACTTTTCATCTTGAAAAACAAATTTAAGAAAGGTTTTGTCTTCTCTACC
Organism: Todus mexicanus; assembly: GCA_013389965.1. Classification (NCBI taxonomy): domain Eukaryota; kingdom Metazoa; phylum Chordata; class Aves; order Coraciiformes; family Todidae; genus Todus; species Todus mexicanus. The sequence goes on along the minus strand of WEIS01032051.1, from coordinate 2,025 downwards.
ACATGCTTTTGCTCAAGTCACACATTTTCTCTAAATAAAAACCCCTCAGACATTTGATGCTGCCCATGTAAGCACAAATGCTTGTTACAGGCCTCTGATAATTAAGACCTCAAACCTACCATCAGTGATAGAGGTATCTGTGTGGGAAGGAATCATTCCCATCTTTCATCAACAATATCATTTTATCTTATCCTAGACTGTTGATTCAATAGAATAAAATCAATACAAGTCTTATCAAGTCTATACATTTTATCAAAGCGCTGATCAAGAACTCAAAAGGAATTTGGGTCAAAATCAAGGCAGAGGGATGAAAGACAGCAAGTTGTCGCCATGGTCGATCCCTATGTTCAAACAAAAGACCTCATTCCTGGTGACCTTGCCTTTGATTTTATCTTTAAGCACCTTCTCTGTGGTCCCACCTACCTTTCTTCCCGTGGTCCCCTTAAGGTTGGGAGGGTGTCATGCAAAGGGCTCATAACTGATCGATAGACTTTGAATCAGGCTATAGGTGATTCCAAGGCAGTAGTAAAAGATTTTAGATATCATCTAAGGTGTATTCAGGTCAGTTTTTCTTACAGAGACTAAGCAAATAGGAAAAGATTTCACTCTGAAAATGCCAGTTAAAACTTGAATTTATCTTTGTTTTTCAGTATTTTCGAATGTTGAAACATAACTGTGTTTTTATCTGAGGGTATGGGTTTGAAGTGTATAATTTTTTAATTTAAAATGTGAGGGGGGTGTTAAGGTTTATTTCAATTTTTTGATATTTATACACACTTTTTAAAATTCACCAGAATATTTTAAATATTTCAATATATTTTAAATTATTTTGACTCAGCTAGAAGTATGCTTACTTGATTATTTTTTTAACTGAAAAATCAGGTGTGTAAACTGGTCTAATGCTGAATGTTGCTGCTTCCACTGACAGGAGTGCACATCCCACTGAATGCTTACACACTAGCTCTTTTCCCACTGTCTTCTAGCTGCACAATGCTGAAGAATTTTGTAAATTTTGGAACATTATTTTAATTTTTCTCTCATCTCTCAAACAGTTGTGTAACAACCATGCATCAAACCACAAGAACCACTTACAAATTTCTCTCACTCCTAGCCAGAGCAACAGGCAACTTAAATAAGCCGTATCTCTTCCTGCCATTGCTTTGTATGCACTCGTACACAGGGACACAAACCTACCTGCGCTTCACCTCTTGCTGCCCATAGGACAAAAATGAAAGCATTGTCCTCACCTCCTCCTGTGTGGCTCCACAGACCCCCGAGACAGACAGACATGGCCTCCAGATGTTCCTTGGGAAGGGCTGCAAGGGCAGCTCTTGTTATGGCATCAAGGGGACCCTCCCTACCTCTGTTAGGGAGGTATTATAACTATGGTTAAAGAAAAAGAAACCCTTTCTGGTTGGAATCGCTGCTCTTCCGCAGGCAGAGGTTAAGCTGTGTGCTTGCTGTAGTGGTGGAACCAAGTGCCAAGCAACAATACCCGCTGGAGGGACTCTTGCTGACAATTGAGATGATCGTCAAGCCCCAGACTTGGTGTTCTTAACCAGCTTTCTAGTCTAAAGATGGGCATCCAGACTGACCCTTACAGTGCTAAATGTCATGGGTAATGTCAGGAGCAACTCTCAGGGCCAAGGAAAAAATATCATGTGTGAGCCAGTATGACAGTAAAAATACTGAGCCTTTTCACCATGAAGGAATAGATGCATTTTGCCTCCTCCAGCAAATCCCCTGGTCCCAATTCTTTGCTCTGCTGTCTCCTCAGTCCCTCAGGCCTGTGAACAGTAAGTGTCTGGCACACTGGTTTTCACAGTTGCTAAATGCTTTTACAATAAAGATCAGGATCATAACTAAGATGAAAATATTTCCTCTCCTCCATGTCCTCATTTTAACAGCTGGTAAACTGCGGGCAATGCTCTAGCTCAGCGTAGAGCTACAGAGTACACTTGAAGCAACAACAGAAACAGTATTTTTCAAGCTTAAAGTTGTGTGATGGATTTGCCTTTTCCTACT
>WEIS01032045.1:0-35850 GCA_013389965.1 Todus mexicanus | reverse complement strand
TTTTTTTTTTCTTGTATAATTCTTTGTTCATCATTGCAGCAATTTTTCAGGTTAAGAAAACTGCAGGAGTCGTAACGAGAAGTTGGAAAGACTATAAAAACTCTTAAATTAATACCAAAATCTGTCTAGAAACAACCCAGCCACTGCAAATTTCAATTTTGCAAGGAAAAAATTAATTTTAAGCTCCCTTAGTTATTTACAGTTAAGAACTATTGTGACAATAAAAGCTTCAGGAATAACGTTCTGCTTGTAACCAAGACCTAAAACATAATATTTAAGCAGGTCTACGCTCAATGACCACGTTCTAGCTCTTTACTCCCAATGGCTTAAACCCCCGCAGGGCAGGTGGCTGCAGACACCAGCTCTGGACGAGCAGAGATGGGGAATTCCCGTTTTTAACAGTACCACGTGCTAGCCGAGGAGCACGGATTTGCCAGCGCGCTTTCAGATCAACGGAACCTTAAACCAAAACAAAACGAAAACAGAGGAGGGTTCAACCACAAACTTGCTAGCGTTCAATCTTGCCCAATTTTTTGTTTTCCTTTTGTCTGTCACGAGTCAAATTGCACTTGCGGGTGGCGCTACCCTGAAGTGGAAGCTCTGCCCCCAGGGGACTTCATCAGAGCGGGGATTTCGCTCCAAACGTTCAGGATTTAATACGCTTTGATTTCTCTTTTGTGGCACATCACTTTGGTTCCTGTAACGCTAAACCAGCTGCGGTTCTAACACGCCTTTCAACGGGGCATCTTATTAAATACGAATCCTTTCATTCCTGAAAAGCTGTCTATTTTTTTTATTATTTTTTAAAAGTTTTTTAAGTTTGCATAATAAGCGTCTCTAGTCCCCTGCTTTCTCAGCGTGATCTTTCGTCTCGATTCAAAGCTAAAGTGTCTGCATAGAGGCTTCTGGTTGTTTTGCGCTGTAACAATGATTTCGGAGCAAGTTCAGGTTAGACTGAAAGCATTGTTAGGTAAACAACTAAGCAACTGCTACTCGGTGTGGCTTTGGATTCCCTGATGTCCTACTTGCCACCAGAACGGGAAGAAGGCTGGGCTACGCCAACACTTGGACAGGCTCAGATTGTCTCTTCTCAGCAATAGCTGGTGCCCCTTTAAGGCAGAAAAAAAAATAAAATAAATCTTCTCAGTTAGGAATTTGTCTTCCTTTGCTTTGCCCCCTTAATAAAAGTTTAGTCGGCTTTGAGACTTTTCACCTGACGTTTAAAAACTTAAAACAAAAACATCCAGATGAATCGAATCGGAATAGAGTAAGCCCTTGAGTGGAATTCTCTTCTGAGGTGTTTTGAAGCAAGACAAAATATTTCGTACAAATGGACTGGACTATATAAAACGGTGCGAAGCCCCTTTCCTCCCAAAGCCTGGGTAGGTGTGGGATGGCTGATGCAGGCATCTGCGCGTTACCGTGAGCTCTGCTGGCAAATTCTACCATTTGGGGGGGGGGTGGTGGAAATATCATCGTACTGAGCGGTTGAAAGTGTAACACAAAGAAGGCGTAAAGAAACTGCCTTGTATAGAAAACATTTAAATACTTAGTTTTAAAAGGGCTGTTCTTCCTGGCTGGAAGGGACCCCCAGCCTTGTTTAACCAATAGAGTTGTTATTTTTTTAAATAACAAAGGCCTACGGTATACAGTATAGGTCAATAAATACGTTCTTTGGGCACATAAGTTTTAGAGGTTATTTGCCTTTGATGTTTTTGGATTTTTTTCAAAAAAACAGAAGTAACTTTCACTTCCATCTGCAATCAAATCTTATTCAAAAGGATATAAAACAGGTTTTGCTTCATTTAACCATGACATTTTTATACTTGCTTTTTGAGCGACGGCCTCAAACAAGTTTTTCTGGGTTTTGTTGGGTTTGTTTTGCTGTAGTTTTGTTGTTTTCTTTAAACTCCTGATAGCTTCTTATCCCAAATTACTTGCAAAAGGCTGGGCAAAACACAGACTACTTTTTTTTTGAATTGTGCTATTTTTTTTATATTCCATTAAAGGAACATTGCTATAAAAACACTAAAGCCATATTCCCTTCTCGAGGGCTTCTTTCCATTGTGCCTCACACAATTTTTTGCCCCTTGTCGCGGGGTCCTCTCTCCATTGAGGGTGTCTGTCTGGTTAGCTATCACCTACAAAAGACACCATCAGTATAAAAATAAGTCCACAGTAACGTTTATTTCCCCCCAGAAAACATTCGTTTGCCCAGCCAATCTATGTCAAATAGTGGCAAGATGATGTACTCCTGTAAGTAAAAATCTCACAGATTCGTAGCAAATAGTCCACACCACCGGTAACACTGATAAGAGCAATTCTGTGGCTGAACTTCATCCAGTGTCCATTTCTAGTATAGTCGCTGCTACAGACATGGCTTCAGGGAAATTCCTTGTTTAAGTGACAGTCCAGTAGATTTCCACACCTGAGGACCATGGGAAGTTGGGAAAACTCAAGGCATCTTGGAGTCCAGAAATCCAGATGGAGGTTTTGCTTGTAGTGAAAATTGTCCAGTTCATTTCTCACCGGGGTGCACTCAGCTATCAGGGACGTGCCTTTGGCTTTTGAGCAAGCAAAAGAAAGAGAAGGACGAGTGAGCCAGGCAGTTAGAGCAGATGCCTTTAGAAGACATTTTCTGAGGAATGAGAGCATATTCTGGGGAGAATCAGCAGGCACAACATGACACCATTAACGTGTGGTTGGCTTCTCCGAGACTTGACAATTCTCAAGCTAAAGCTCTTTAAAGTCGTAACAGTTTCAGGGATTATTTCCTTCCTTAATTCACTTAAATTACATTTCTCCTTTACTTATATTGCCTGGTCCAGAAGTAAATTCAGCTATCTGAATGCTTTTCTTTTGTTGTCGTTACAGTCAACACAATGTAACAGTGAAAATCTTCTTCTATGGCTGAATCTGAAAGTTAAGAAACCATTCTGAAAAAGCTCTTCCTGACCGCCTAGCTCTGCAGGTACACAGACTTCAGGTTATTGGCACCAAAGGGAAGTTTATGGTGTTTTTCAAATCTAATTCTGAAGCTATTCTTTAAAATCCCATCTTCTAGACTCTCTTCTAGCTGTATCAAATCAGTTTTACTCCTCCGAATCAATTTGAACAGTATTATTAAGAAGTCTGAGCTACCAGTTTCTAAATTAGCTCTCACCCTAAACAATCCATTCCCTCTCCCAATACTTGATTTCAAGTAGTGAATATAACATCCTTCAAAAAGTAGCGTATTGTGGCATTTGTTTAAAAAACCTGAAAACAACACACCCGAAAACTCATTTTTGAAAGGGTACCTTGCATATTCATGAGATTTGATGTTGATGAGATCTGCTTTCTTCATAATAAATCTGCTCGCTTTACCGACTGAAAAGGTTTCTCATTTATTTATAACATTTAATCTCGTCATTACTAAGAAGTTAGTCAATGACACCTTGGGATAATGGGCTTATTTTATCACAGTTCTGTTATAGGCATCATTATGTTCCACTTTGTAGAATGTTTATTACCGACACAGAAACAAGAAGTTTCTTGAGACACACAGCTCAGTTCCGTGGCTGGCTGGCAAGATTTACTCCTAAAGTCATTTTTTGTTTAAAATGTGAGGACTGAATTTCATCTGAGAGCAATTTACAGGCAGCTTCTAAGGAACTCAGAACATCCAATTTGAGGTTACTTTAAAAACAAAAGCTGCACTTCATGAGAGCATTTATAAAAATCTTGTGTAAATGTAATATAAAAAACCACTTCAAACAAGTTGTGGACAAATAAGAGAACTCGCTTTTACTTGAATGGGATCTGGAATTGGCTAACTAACAATTAAAAGAATATATGCAATATAAGCATGTGAAGAGGCATGTTCGTATGGGCTTATTATTTCGAGACAAAATTTCGTACCTGATGAAAGAGGGAATTGTTCATCAGTCCTTGCGTCCCTGGGATTGCACCAGTGTGTTTTGCATGAACATTGTTCACTGATGTCAATTTGGCAACTTTGTTTGATTTGCTGCTGCTGCTGCTGTTTATGCTGCTTGAACCAGGTGAGCACTTTCTTTTCTTTCCTATTAATTTGTCAAAGGAAGTATGCGAATGTGAAAAACTGCTGTGTGAATTTACAGTCAGCTCGCTGGACTGATGAACAAACGGCCCTAAGGAGAGCGTGGAGTCGCTGCTGTTCATCATCACACTCATTCTCTTTATCGATTCTGCAGGGCTTCCAGTCGGAGGACCCCTCCCTGATTGGTCATGTTTGAGGCTAACGGAGTTAGCTTTGCTAGTCATACAGTTGAGGCCAACGCTGTGGGACGAAGCTGTCACCGATGGATGATAGGAGGTCCCAGAGTTTCCAGAGTTAACCACACAGTTTTTTCTAAAGGACTCTGTGGAATGAGAAGGTGCTAGCAGTGCGGAACTGTTTTTACGCTTCTTTCCTGAGCCGCTGCTGCTACTGACGCTGCTGGTGCTGTTACACGTGCCACTGCCAGCAGAAGATTCCTTAGGTTTAAAAGATTTGCTGGATTTAATTTTCTGAGGTTTGCTGGGCATAGGTGAAGGTACAGAGGAAAGCACTGTAGGTGTTGAAGGGGATGAAGACACTTGTCTTGATTGCATACTGCACACAGGATCCACTGCACCCAACGTAGCAGGATTGGCATTTAGTGTTGTTCCATGTGACGGTACCGATTTATTATTCAGAGACACACAGGAAGGAGATACCAGTGCTGGCGATGACATAACCGATGTGGGCAAGAGGAAACCTGCTGCACTGACACCGTACTGCGAAGCAAGCATCGAGTTTGTCCGATTTGGTGCACGAACTGATGATGCTGTGTTACTAGATGCTGGAGGAATTTTCCTGCAGGTGAACAGAAAAAAAAAACCAAATAAAAAGTTATGTAGCTCCCATTCTTCGGAATAATACCCAGGCTAATAATGCTACATTAAAAGTGATTGTATCTTGAGGCTGATTAATGCCACTGACATATTTTATGAAATGAAGTTTATTGTTGCAAAAAAAGGTAACACGTAGACTATCAACCTGGGATCCCATTAATTTGAACGCAGGATTACTGCACTTTAACGAGAATCACAGATCTTATGCATTTCTACAAATACCGAGGAGAATAAGAACTCTTTCACTTCTACTCACTTCCACATCTGTGAATTCAGATGCTTCTCCAACATGAAGTCAAGTGCACATCGAATATGGTTCCACCGCTTGTCAAACGTGTAATAACCTCTTCCAATTTGCCGACTACCAAATGTGCAAAACTGAAAAGACAGATTTTTACTGATGTTTTCCACTTTCAGTAACAATTCTCTGAGTAACTATGCGCTCATTTATAAATAACTATCGCTAAATGAATACGCTTTCGGACGTTTAAATCAAAGATTAAAAAATATAATTGAGAATATTTATTTCTATGGTGTAAGGACTATTTTAAATTTTTGACCTTGGCATATTGGGATCATTTTCCTCCCATCTGATTCTCCCACACTTACGAGCAAAAGCAGTAGGCAAATTTGAATCCCTCTGATTAAGCAGGGAAGGACAGTAGTGTGTGTTTGTGTGTGTGTATAAAAACATTATATATGTAACATCCACTTCTGGGGAGCTACCACCTATCTGCTCATAGTCTGGGTTGTGTTTTGTTTTAAAAAAGGAGATAACTCGATATACAGGCTAGGTAACAAAGCTTGTGCTTCGAGTTTGACTAACTAGCTTTTGTCAAGATTTAAATATTGAAGCGACACATTATTGTGTGGTGATTGGCACCTTTAGCAAATGATGTGTGTGTGTGTGGGAAAGCCCAACAACAAAATCTCACCAAAAAGGCACTGCTTACACGGCCTTATTCCAAAACTACAGTCCTTCAGAGCAGTTGCCAATTTCACCTTCAGTATTTTGGCCTTTTGATTTCTTTAAATTGAGGCAGTGCTATTTCAGTAGCATGTTTACTTCACAGCTACAGTTAAACCTTCACTGCCCACTAGGCAACAAAATAATTTTCTTAAAATCTAGGGGGAAAAAAAAAAATCCCATACCCAATAGAAAACCACCCAAGCAATCTGTTTACAAATTCTGAGTCAGGAAGAGACCAAGGGTAACTTAAAACGTACAGCGGCTGGTTGAGGATGATGACCTGAATAATGACAATCCAGTTTTTCAACAGGCTCTTCTTTTTCATCACATTCTCCCTCATCACTGGATAACCGAGATGCTGGCTCAGCTGCAGGCAAGGGAGGGTGCGGGGACTCATGGACAGAAGAAGACTCGCTAGGGGCATTTCCACTGTGCTGGGCTGGACAGCCTGGAGGCCTGGACAAGACAAGCAGCAAAGGTGTTATTGAACCAAGCCTAGCTAAACATTCCAAGATTAAATGCTTACTGTGACCAACCGAAGGAAACCTACTTTAACAGATTTCTAATATTTTCCATAGGCTCATAACACATCTACCTCGAGGAAGGACGGGAGGGTATGGTACCCCTGGGAAAGTAGCATTGCCCACTGATTGCTGAACCGCTGTCAGTGATGCAAGTCAGCTTTTACTGTTTCAAACACCAAATTGTCCTCGCAAGGAGTTACAGCTCAGTATGTGACTGTGAATTGCAGACACAGTCACCAGGCCTAGAGCAAAACCACTGCCCTGTCCGACAGATCCACATCGCTCTTTCAAATTCCACCTGATGAAGTTACCAGCATTAAATTCGTACCACTGGATCTGCAGATTTTCCTTACCTTGGAAGACTGGGGGGGTGAGGTTTGGGTTTATTAGGTAATAAAGGCTTTGTTTCTGTAAGAGTAACTCCATGAGAATTTTGGTGCAGCTCCTGGGAAGTTTTAGTAGGTGAGGGATGTGGTTCCCTGAGAGGGGGCATCTGCTGATGATGATCCGAATGTCGAAGAAGTTCCTTTTCCCTGGTTTTACTTTTGTGCTCGGCTAATAACACATCAAATCGTTTTCTTCGACCCTGTACAGCCCTCCGCTGGGTTAAGGAATGTGTCTGCAAAACCATGAATAAATCATTAATCCCAGGCTATTAGATTTGTGGAAATCAAACACTCAGAAACACGTGTCTAGAGCTCTAAAGCAGAGAAAACTCACCACACTCATGGTTTAGTAAATGAATGGATGAAAGACTTCGAAAACAATCTTTTAAATTGCTTGGTGGATGATTACATCCCTGTCTGACACAAAATAAAACAAAAAACCCCAGCAAATAATGAAAAGGTACCCTTCAAATTTGTTTTTAAACAAAGAAATTACCAAAGTTGTTCTAAGGTTAAGACTAGGACTGAAAATCTTTTTTTTTACTTTGGTATTTTAATTGCCAACTAGTGCACAACCAAAATACTAAATATTTCCATAAGTGAAGGTAAATATTTAACACAACACTGTTCAAAATCAGACTTTCAGTGGGAGACGTGAAAAATATTTATAAAAACACTCTGTGTCCTTCTCTATACTGATATAGCCGCTGAAAACTAACGTAATCAAACAGATATTAAAGAACGCAAAAAATACAGCAGAATCCACAGTCAGACAGAACTCGAAGTCCTTCGAGTCTCCTGAATGCTCCACACCGTAAGATGTATGCGTGCAGACACAGCACATATTTGAGGTAAAGTTAAATAGATGAAACTGATTTTTCTGAATTGTTAAAGTTATGTAGAATATATTTTTTTTTTTCATATGGCATTAAATGTTTGATTGGGTTCATTTTAGCAGGCGAAAAGTATCATCATCTAATTCAGATATAAATACAAAATGTTTTCCGGAATTGCTGAGTATGTATAATACAAGGAATTGCTGAGAAACGTTATTTTCTTTCCCTTCCACACTTTTGATTTGCCTGGTTGACTTGTACAAGCTGGAAGTTTTTCCCTCCTCTGTTAGCAAAACAATTGCCTCCCCCCTCTGCCGCCCGGTAATTCCAAAAGGGCAATGTGTTCAAGTTCAGTTCCTCTAGGTCATTAGTACCAGCTTCATTTACCTTTGTTCTGTAGGTGGTTTATTTACCAGATGCTTCCCCTACTGACAGTTCAGCTGATTTGCAGGAAAAGTCACTAAATATTACCAAAAATCCAGATCCCCTGCAATTGTGTTCCTCTGGACTAAGTGATGCCCCCCTCTGTACCCCAAGATTCTTGAGACAGAGAATACATTTGATCTGACTAAAAGTTTTTTCAGGTTGTTTTAAATTAGAGTTTGACCTCCAGGCACACGCCGCGGCTTTTATAGACGACTCATTTCCAAGTTTGCTGTAGTTGTACATTGAGCAGCATTAGCATTTACACAAATACCTCCCAAGTACCTGCTGCAGACTCTGCTGGGGGACAACGAGGGTGTGCGAGAGGGGAGGAGCTTGATTGATTTAAATCGGGTCTGAATAAATAATACTTCAATGCTTATGGGGAATTTTAAAATTCATGGTCTATGGTCCAAAGGTTATTCCCAAAAAGAAGAACGTGCTGCCCCCCTACTACCTGCATGTGGAGTAACAATCTGTCTGATGTCAACATCCATATTTAAAGGGTTTATAGAAAAATACAAACCTCCAGATTTACTATAAGAATTATGTTTTTGGATAAATAAACAACTCAATGGCAAAACTAATTCCTTTCTGGCTCTGGGCAACATGTTTTGAGACGTACCATTTACAGTGGTAATTACTGACACCCCAAATTTGTACTTACCTGTTTTCTCTCAAGAAATCAAATTAAATCAAATTAAAACTTTAAGTTCTCTATTCCAATTAAGATATCCTACCTTGCATGTCAAAGACCTTGTACAAGGTTTCCTGGTTTCCACATCAATGACACCACAGTATATATCAGGATCAAATTCTCTCTCTGTCGAAAGCGCACAGTATTGAAAAGTTAGCAAAAGACGTTTTGAATGTTTATTCTCATTACGAAAATGAACTATATTGGAAACTGTTTTCAAATGTAACACAGGCAAATGTACAAATAACAACACACAAATGACATTTTCTACGCTCTCAGCAAGTTTACAGAGTGCTGAAATATAGATCTCGAGTCTACAAGCAGGATGAAGAAATGCAGAGCTGGAAGGGACCCCAAGGGAGGAGAAGATCCTGCACGGTGGGATTAGAGGTCACCAGCAATATGAACTGTGACAAACAAACGATGGTTTTCTGTAGCTGCTTTTGGTGTTAAGAACTTTTTTACCATTCTACTAACACTCAAAGTTACTGCATTTAAAAAGTGTAAAGAGCAAACTGGGTTTACATTTTAGAGTTTATGAGGTGCTAGTTGTTCTTTTTTCTATGTACATTTGGACCTTCTATATAGAAAGAAGGAAAAGAAAATCTTTAAAGACAGTGGAATAGCAGAATTCTAAAACGGTACGAACTGACAAGCCTTTGAGGTCTGTAGGGTTTCTGAAAGCAATAGCCATATTTCAAGTTGTTTGTGTCCTGTAAGAGTGTGTCAAGTTATAGTTTTAAACGCTAATAAATAAAACCCACCTAATTACAAGTATTTAATTTAATTCTGAACCCTATTTCTATATATTCTATGTATGTATTTCTATAGATGCACTACTCAGAGGAATACAGCAAGGAATAATTCAAAACAATTACCTGACAATCTTTTATGTAAAAATTTCCTATTATTTGTATTTTCTTCAGGTTTCTTTTCCAAAAATGGAGGCACAGAGAGAAGACCTTTACCATTCAGTATCTGTCCAGGGGAAGGCAAGGGTGGCTTTGGTATTGAGGGACAATTAAGGCCAGTCTTTATTGAGGAACTCACAGTAGTAGAACAAGTTGGACCAACAGCAGCTTTCAGTTGGACACCATCTATCTTTGGATGAATCTTTTCCACTTTGACAGATGGAGTCATACTATTATTTAGGAAAAACAAAGTGGGGGGGAATTAAAAATTACAGCCATAAATTATAAAAAGTACTTAAAATACATTTATTACTCAACAATACTCTGATGTATTCACAATGCAAATGTAGATCTTCCTCCTTTACACCCAGTTTTCTTATTCTTACGTTTTCTATTCTAACTTTTTTTATGATGTTCATAATCACCTATTTCCTTTTAAGTATTTCAGAGTAATCGGGGACTCAGATACTCTTGCTTGGATTCACAGGCACAGCTTTATCACCAAAGCAACTGTTACGGGCCTGTTACACCCAGGGAGAAACACCCCATCCTGTGACCACCAATTATTAGGTCTGCAATCTCATGTGCGCAGCTCAAAAATCACCTGAATCAAAGCTAAATCTCCCAAAGGATGGAGATTAGATTAAAGAATTAAGCACGTCTGGTAAAACGATCTTTGTTTACAGTGATTTAAGATGAAGCTTTTTGAGAGTTCTCGTTCAACACAGTCATGAGCTTTATCTACAATCTTAGACTAGGCTGCTGGAAAAGATCTGGAGGAGTTCTAAGTGATTATCTCTTAAACCAAAACCCCCCTGAAAAAAAGATATAGCAGTGTCCAGGCAAGGAAGAACATTTAATTGTTTGTCAAAACGCATACTCACAGTTTATCATGGGGAACTTTGCTATGCTGTACCGAATGCATTAACCTGTTGTTTCCGCTGATCTGCAGCTTGTCTTTGGGTGATTTCAACAACTTGGAATTTGATGATGATGCGCTAGTACCTCCACTGGATGAACGATTGCTCCCGCTTCCACTGCTACCTTTGTTTTTTGAAGGGAAAGATGAAATGAGGGGAAATACTGAAGAGGTGGGAGGAGTCAAAGGCGGCTTGCTGGAGGAGCTGTGTCTTCTTTCTGAAAAGGAGGAAAGAAATGGAGTTTTAAGCTCCCATACATGAACAATTCTTAAATACTTCATGTTGTCATTGACTCTATTAACATTTCTTTATTGGCTTGGGAGGTCCTCTGCCACACACAGCGAGCACACAGGATTCAAGCCTCGCTGTAATCCACAAGGCTCTACTCATCACTGGTCCCCAGTTGGTTACAGGAATCTCTTTCAACTTTGGGAGCTACATTCCTCAGCCACTGAAACCTAGCTTTTAATAACACCCTCCACTGTCTCCCATCTTAAAGAGCATGAAAAGTGAAGAAGCAAATCTAGACCTCAAACACACAAAGCAAAAAGAGCCCATCCTCAGGCCAAGCAGCTTAAATATTCCTCAGAGGACAACAATGATCTGTAAGTATGGCTCCTAATGGTCAAAATTAGACTGGAACCAACATTTTAACTTGCACTTCACAACAATCTTTTGGTATGGTCTACTAGACCTTCAGTGTGGAATGGCCCTGAGAACAGCAGCTCAAATACTGACCCACGTTGCTTTTCAGAATGTTGTGGGTTTTGACTTCCTCTTAATTCTACTCAATTTCTTCATAGTATGACCAGCATAGGGAGGATTTCTATTTAGGAGCAATATCAAAAGGAGCAACAGAGACTCTTCTACTGATAAATAAATAAATATCTGAACATCAGAATTAAGAATGGTCAGGTTCCATCAATTAACATGTTGTAAACAATTATTTATCACTAAATCATTAACATCAGCATTTTGCCAGCACCATTTTAGTTGAAATAGCGTATTTTATAAAGGTAGTTCTTTGGAACCATGAATTCACAGCCACTAAACACCTGACAGCTTCAGGGAGTACCCAGCTCTGCCTACACACAGACATGTTAATTGACCATTTGCTCAACTCATACTTGGACACCTGCGATTCCTCGAGGATCCATGTAATCGACACCTGCTTAAGAGACATGCCTGGCAATGACGTATGTGCAAATCCCAGGTCTAAGAGAGAACCAAGAATAAGCAGGTCTACCAGGGGAGCGGAAGAGCGCCCTTCTCCTCGACATCAGTGACACCTCTTCCTCAGTCAAGTATTGGTAAAGGTGCCCAAATCCAGCATCGATCAATCCCAGGATCAGCTTCCCAATTTTGACTTCAGTTCACTTAAGCTGTGAAAGAAGAAGGCTACTCGTGAAGTCACAGCAACCACAGCCAGTAGGGAAAGTCAAGGCCAGCAGAACTTGTACAGAAGCCTGTAATGCTTCGGAAAATGGAAATTAATAATCTGTTTTCTGCTTATATGACCTATTTTCCCCCCAATCCTAGATACAGCAATCACGTGCCACTCAGATGACGACCGGCTAGGACTCCATTCCTAGCTGGAAGCTGTCAAACAAGACAGCACCAACCCTGCACCATGCTGTCAGGCACATCACCCGCAGCACGGCTCCTGCAAGCAAGACACTAAGAGCGGACAACAGCAAGAACCAGGGGAAAGATGTCAAGCCGTTTCTTCAGTGCAAGAGGAGGACACAGGAATCTAACATCTGGCCAGCCAATTTCCTACAGAGGTGGGGAAGCAGCATTTGCAATATGTTCATTAGTTCAGGGAGTGGAAAAATAATAATGAAAAAGCACAGATCTTAGGCTAGGAAACTCCAGTCAAGAGATTATGTCTGCGACTGAACTACGCAATGCGTGTTTCGCTGTTTAACTGCAAAATGCAACCTACCTAACGAACCACCTGCAAGAGAGTCATCGCTTCTGAATTACTATTTACCAAAAAGCTCCTAGAGGCCAGGTGACATGCCCAACAGAAATACAGAACAAATGCTGCAATTCATCGCTCATTTCAACAAAGAGATGCTTGAAAACGATAGCTTTTAGAATGGCTCGTTATCAGTGATGTTCAACATCATCTACTTCAGGCTTCTAGAGCCAGAAGTCACCAAAGAGTTTGTAAATGAAGCATTTTAGCATATTTATGTTTGAGTAAATGGTTGGGCTTCTAATACGACATACAGCTTATTGCCAAATGGCTTTATATAGCAATGGCAAGAAGCCCCGAGCAGCTCTGGTAAGTTACTATTTGAGGGCCGTTAGTTCAGTGGTACTACAACCTGCAAGATTACTCTGCGAGATAATGAGAACAATTGCTCAATACTCTTCCACCTTCTATATATTTAGAAAATTCAAAGTCCAAGTTCTTATCACAGTTACATATAATCTCTTAATAAGCCAGCGGATGACTAATGCAATCTTTGGGAGTTTGTTTTGATCATGTGGGACTTTTTCATCAAGGAAGAGAAGGTGCTACTTCCTCGGAGAAAACCTGGAAGATGAGAAAGGGAGTAGAATAAGACCAAGTACTTCCTTGCATCCCATCATTAGGGATAAACTAGACATAATATTAATATCAGCTATTAATCCAAATAATATGAACACTTCTTCTCTGGCAACTTTAACTGGTAGTGTTCTTGTACTAAACTGAGATGTTACCGACTACTGTTTGCATGGATGTTGCACAGCTCCAGTCTCAAATAAGTGAGTTAATATAAAAGAAAAGTGGTTTAAACAGCTGATAATAAAAAAAAAATGATCTAAGAGATCTATGGCTAATGGTTGTTCACACACCAAGATCACAGTCTACCTGCCAGAGAGAATTTCCATTCTACAGACAGATACACCGTTTGGAACGCACACACAGAGCCAGATTAGCTTCTTCTAGAATCTGGGGATAATTTCTGACATTGTACAACATTACAAGTCTGCAAATTCTCCACTCAGTCCTTCTATACATAACCACAACTCGTGTACTTTATCAACAAAAGACTTACCAGCTAATTTTTTTGTAACCTGCCTGGGCCTGTTTTGTGTTAACTTATGTCCAAGTAGAGAGGTAGGGATGCCACTAGGATTTGCTTATATTTAATGTTTCAGCCTTTTTATAAAATCCATGTTTTTAAGTGTGCTTATGGTCTGTTTTGTAAACCATGTGAATGCTGCTGCTGGCTTATTGGAGAAAGCTAGTATTATTTCTGAAACCAGGTATGTTCTAAGCATGGCACACTTAATCTAATGAATGTATTTATTGACAGACTGAGTCTTTTAATGGAAAAATTACTACACAAACTGTCACTGAATAATCAAGACCACCATGCTTATTACGCTAAGCATATTAGAATGATGAATTCCACTAATCATCTGCCAATCTAATACAGTTCCCATTTATCATTAACTCTGACTCAGGCTGAAAACATTTAAAAACACCTCTCCCCAGGTGTTCTGTTTTCGAATTTTAAAAGTTAGCACTCACATCCTTTCCCTTCACAGAACTCTTAAAAGAAAAACAATTTTCTCATGTCAGGATTGCTTTTGCAACACTTTAAAATGATATTTGCAATATCGTGCCTGTGTAACACAGTGCTAAACTCTAAAATCTGGGAGAAGGATTATTTTGGGGGTGGGGGGGTGTGTGTATTGTTGTCTGGAGTGGGTTTTTTTTATTTTTTAAATATCAGAAAGATGTACATTGTGGCTTTGGACAAAGAACCTGAAAGTCTTCCTTGATCCCACAGCACGGGGAAGAATCTGACCTAAAATGAAAGCTGCATTCAACACTAAACCTTAACAGGTGAACTCCTCCCCTAAATATCTTTGTGTTTATACAACATATTTGTGACCTAAGGAGAAGGGCTGTGCAGACAGAATGTGGAGAAGAGAGACAGTACCCCAGCAAAGGCTGTCTCTGCTCAGTGACCAGGATATCTGTCAAGTATCCATTTGGAAAAAATATAGTGACAGTTTGTGAGCAAGAATTATATACACATACTGCCAAAGCACATGGGACTTGCTGAGAAAATGGATATTGATAACTTAAATACCTTTAAAAACCCCCACAAAAAACCAAACAACAAAAAAACCCCCACACAACAGAACAACGTAGCTTCAAGTTGGCCTTTAGTCTGGCTGCCAGTTTTTTCTTGGATTTAAAATCTTATTTTTCATTGTATATTTCCCACTAAACACACACCGATTTCTGATAAAATACCAAAAAGTAACCCGGAAGGGAGAGGAAAAAAAGGAGGAAATAAAATAAAATACAAAAAAGAAAGCTTCTCACCATGTTTGGCTCCTACTTCTTATTTTTCCATCAATGGGTAAAAAGCACACTGTGCTTTATAGCTTTTTTTTCTCGACTAACAGAAAAGAAGATATCCTTTTATAGACAAACCCATAAAATGCTACTTTCTTTGCTCTATGCTTAACAGCAACAAAAACATTACGAGTAATAATGCTCTTAAATTTTTTCAAAACGTTCCTTCCAGGTCTGCAGTTAGTTCCCAATATCTAGGAAGTGTTTTGTGCTGTTCATTCTCTCCGAGCATCAATTAATAGCTTTGGGCAGCAAATACAAGATGTACAGATAAAATTTCATAAAGTCTTTTTTTTTAATGCCTATTTCTTACGTAAGTACAAGGCAAAAAGTCACAGTGACCTGTGTCAGCCCTAGCACAGCCGTCACTGAAAATGAAGCACACCCATTCGAACATACACAGGTTTAGTTCAGTGAAATATGGTGCAACTTCAGTTAACATTCAGAAAGGTAGGTGGAATATGCTACTCTCGGTTTAAGTGTGTCATTCAGACTATAGAATTAAATGCGTGTATCGAAACAAAGTGTAAAGGTAACTTTACGTTTAACTCAGTATTATTTCATATATCTGCGTCACCTAAAGTAAAAGCATGATAAAAATGCAACTTAAAGCAGATTTATATTTTTTTCCATCATATTGAGCTACTCTTTGACTTGTCATTTGAGACATTATTTAATACAGTGACATTATTGAAAATAAAAAAGCTTCTACCTGAGGGTAAAATTTATTTTCTGACAGTATGACTACTACATTTCTAGAGTAATTTCAGAGAGCTAATTTACTTGATCTCCTAATTCTTGCAGAAGGATCAGATCGATGACATGTCAGGAGAGCACAGACTGGGACACTGCTGTGGAAGGACACCTCAGCACAGCTCCAGACTTTACTCAGCAGCCGACTAAAATCCCTTTTGCAGCTCCATCACCTATATCTGTGTTGGGCTCTGATCCACTATCAGTCTGATCTCACCGTGACAAAGACAAAACAAATAAATAAATTAGATCCATGAGGGAAACTCGGGATCTAAAACAATCACGGGCATAGCAGGCAAATTACTCTTCCTTTGGTGCCACCCTGGCAGCGCAGCCGCTGGGGAGCAATCGCCTGTGTGGGACCTTGATCTGCTGCTCACTCACTTATTGCTGCTTCATTATCCTGCTCTAATCACGGGGCCTAGATACGAAGGATTCTGCCTTAATCTTCCACTGATGTCCCTTTAATCATCCCATCAGTTTTGTTTGCTCTGCAAGTCAGGATGAGGTCACTCCATCTTCCATTGTGAGCTGGTTAAACTTACACTCTTCGCTGAACAGGCAGCAGCTAAACAAAGTTATATTTTTCACTCCAGCAAGAAATTTACAGAAAAGACTATTTAGGGAGTCCAAGCTATCTGTATGACAGATTGCCAGGGCTTGATTGGCACCAGCGCAATCTGTCATGTCTCTAGAGAGATTTCTTCTTACCGTTTCATAAAAAAAAAATCACTTTGCAACTGGCAGCTGATACTATTGTTTATCAGTCAGTGTTAGCAAAACCACAAAGAGAAGCTGACTGATAGTCATGTACGCTTACGGCACTTCATTCACAGAAAAATAACACTTTAGAAGAAGAAGAAAACAAATATATCATTTCTGTTGCAGCATTTCAAATGCAAGTGAAGGTGGCACATACGTAAGCATTCTGTTGGTTTATGTATTTACATCGCTCACCGCAATGTTCTTCCTTATCTTGACCAGAGTTCTTCAATAGTATAAATATATAGGAATAAGTATAAACTATTTACCTGAGAAACAGGTTTATATAATACCTTTTATATACTCTGTGGCCAAAGTTAGCAATCCTGAGGCAACCTTATGTCCTGCACTTCCTCATTTGAAAAATATTCAGTGCAATCGTTTCTATTGCCTGTGTAGATACCACCACCTAAAGAAGTAGTTAAGCTACAATGATAAAACTCTACTTAAAATGTGCCTCTTCTCAAAAATCCATTAGAATGCAACGTATGGCCAATTTTGAAGAGTATATTTTAAAACCTACAGTTCACCTCCACAACTCGATATGTTAACAGGTTTGCTTTGCCTAACAGAGATTTAAAATGTGCTGGGTTTGCATGTTTTTTCCATTACGCCTTCACCACATACGTGCTACAGCATTGCTCAAAGACAGTCTTCTACTTACATTGAGATGGTTAAAACTCAAGAAGACAAAATCACTTTCTCTTAGGGGTAAAAGATAGAATTTTAAGTTGAAGTCATACATCACGGAGCAAAACTGTGGAGATCAAAGATTTTTAAAATTCCCTTTAAAATGTTCTTTTTCATTAAAGCACTTTGTGGAGGCTTCAGCATGGTAAGTGCCGTGAAACATTTACACTCTCTCACAATGAGAACTCAGAAGATTAACTTCCTCTGAGAAGTTTCTTTGTTGAAGCCAACAGACAAACAAAGCAAATACATCACGACCTTTCTAATTGCTGACTGGGCTATGCTTCAAAATTATTTGTCAGTTCCTAAGACGCTCTTATTTCTCAAATGAGGTCTGTATCACCACTAAGCTTTACATGTCATCTGTTTTCTGCATCTTTGATGCATTTAATTCCCACTCTGCTGTCTAGTGCTTCTCATCAGGGTGAAGGTCTCACTTTTCCAGGTGCTGACTCCTGCACCATTCCCTTGTTAATCACCTCCAAAACACACACTACAAGTGTCCCTAAAAACCATATAAAATCTGGCTACGCTTTAGCCAGAGTGCTTTGATTTATTACAAAAACCTCACAACTACAGAGAATCAGTGTTGTTTATTTGATTGATTTTTAAAGATGTATTTGGTTACAAATGTTAAATTCAGCACCCCAAGTTCTCATCAATACAAATATTTGGGATTCAGTGTATCTTTTGAGTTCCAAAATCCCTCCACAGTAATTGACACTGATTTAAGACATGCAAATAAAACATTTGGATGTTTATGATGGTCCAGCACTTAACTAATCTTCCTGAAGAAATCCAAGCTTCAATGCAATGAAAAGCCACTATTGTTTCAAGTGATGCGTTTTGTGACAGCTACTTGAACTACAAGTTTCACGTAACCTATTTCCTATCAGTCCAGAACTCCTAGACTACCAGATTTTAGTTCAACTTTCTTGTTGGTTTGGTTTTAAATGCAGGTTTACCAGAGCACTTAGCATAGGAAATGCGAGTAAAGCTGGGAACTGGAAAACATCCTCTGAGAAGTATCCTGGCTTTCCTCTTCCCCGCCTTGAACTCTCTGAAGTTTCCCAACATTTCAATCTGAATATTTGCAAATTATTTCCTCAACTCCCAAGAGGAGCTATGACGGTTAGTTAGTTAACCACATCCCTTGGAACAGACACGGAGCACGATCATTAGCTATGATTACTATGATTACTATTTGGTGCACTTGGTCACAGTAGATATAGAGAAGCACCAGCTACTTTTAAAACTGTAAAACCAATTACTGGCTTTCTGATTTCTAAATACACGTTTGTCGTTTTCCTAGTAATTTACTTTCGAGAGCTGAAATGCACTCGCAAGTGATCACTGCACAAAATAGCTTCGATAAAGGAGCGTGAAATTCTGCGTAAGCAGAGCCATGGTTCTGTCGCTGCCATTGAAGAAAACTGGGGGAGGAGTGGAAAAAGATCATTGTGACCAGGAACGTTCTGAATGCTGTCGATGCTTTTAAATCGTATTTTACAAAGGAGATGATCAGGTATCTATAATTTAGGGTATTTAAATGATGCTTTAAAAAAATGGTACAACTGCAGGGTAGGCAGGATGGCATTATAATTCTCCAATAGCACAACACTAGCTGGGCAGGGATGGCCACCTCCACTACGGTAACCGCTGCTCAACAGCCCCAAACCCAGCACATCTCCCCCCACCTCCAAGATCAGCACCTCAGAAAGGAGTGTGAGAAGCAGATTTTCAATGGAGTTAAGGACACAGCAAAAATTAGCAACACTACAATGTACTTAAATAAATACCTTTCATATACATCCCTTTCTCTACTGCTGCCTCCCCACAGCTCTCTGTGCATTACAAAAGCTCGTTTTTCTGATTTTCTGTATTCGTTATTAATCTTTTCCAAACCCCACGTACTCAGCGCACACAAGCGGTCCTGTAATCCATTTCCACACGATTTAAAATGCCTCTTTAAAACACACGGGGTTTGCCCCTGAGCGATGCAAGATAACCTTTGAAGTATCAATCACAACACACCATCATCCCTAGCCTGCAGACGGAGATGGGTTTTGCTGTGACGTGCAGCGGCAAACTGAAATTAGGGGTGTTCCCGTCAGCTTTGTTTCAGCTACTCAGAGCCCCAAGGAGACCTGTAAAACTCTCAACAGCAATGTGGGAAAACTGATAGAGGCAGGACATTCAATTATTCACAGAGCAGAACCACAAGCAAACTGAAGCCAGGGAGACCTGACGGTTGGAAGGTCCCTCTTCCTCACCCAGAGAAGGATGTTCTCTCCTTCTCTATCCTCCTCTTTGCTCACGTAAACCCAAACACAAGGGCTTTGACATCTCAGAGAGACACTGGCATAAAACCCAAGATCAAACTCCTGGTACGCTTTCCCAAGCAACACAGCCAGAGGTGAAAGGACAGATTTCTCACCAGGGGACTGGCCCTGGCCCATTCGGCCAGTCACTGTCCCATAAATCTGCCAAGCGCTGGAATATAAATATTACCAAGTTATTATGAAAGGACGGTAGAATGTCTTAGATAGTAATCAGGCCATGGAGAGATTATAATGTCCACATTATGAGCGCTAATCTCTGCGTAGCCTGTTGATGACATGACAGTACCTACACTGTCTGATTAAAAAGCAGGTATTGAATAAGTAATTCTTTTGCTATTGGAAAAAATAAACAAATTGCTATTTGGAATAAACTTCAGAAAAGCCACAGTGATGATAAACAGAAGTGCCAAGCAAAGGTAACCAGAATAGGTCAGTGGCGTAGCAAGATGCAATGTGGGTCAGCTTCCTCAAAAAATACAGCTGGAAAATCGTTGTCTCATACATGCTCACCCTGAGTGACGCTAAAGAAAAGCTTCTGTTTCTCAAAACAAACCTAAAGCAAATTAAAAATAATAGTAATTTTTAAAATATTCCAAAGTTTAATAAAAAGCTGAGCAAATGGAAATTTAATAAAGACCTGTGTGTTTAAAGTGTAAGAATAAAGAATTAAGGGAAGACCCAATGCCTAATTTCTGATTTTTAGTGTCTCTGTCCATTTTCTACCCAGAAATCAGGTTTACACCTTCAACACCACGTTCTTCCCCTTCAGCACCAACAATATTCCTTACAAGACCATATCACATAACATTATAATATTGTGTAATGTATTCAGATGAGTTCACATATCCAAGCGCCTGTCTAGCTCTCATCTTGCTAATGCCTGTATTCACACCACAACTGGGAATTCCAATGTTTTCCCCTGTAGCTATTTCTTTACATGTAGCAAACTTTAATCATGTGTTTATTGACTCAGTTCCACTACGAAAAAAAAAATGCTGACACCGAAAACTTGCTTAAAAGCTGCTAGTGAACTGAAATACAAAGGAGGTTATGGGCTAGCTAACAAAGCTCTGGAGTAGCTGTTAAAAAAAAAGCTCCCACAAACGCCTTGAAATGGGAACCTTTTCAAACAAAAGAGATCAAGAAGGGTGAAATGACTTTGTCTGAAGCAGGGCAGTAAGAGGGAATACCAGAGGACATACACAGCACAAGTAGCACCAGCTAGGTAAATCACATTCTTCAACTCTGTCATTAAGAAGCTACAGGATAAAAAGACATCGAGTGTAAATATTTTTCCTATGTACTGTGTGACATCCACTGCCGCACCATTCGAAAGCTTTTTAAGACTAATAAACCCAAACAAACATGTACATGGCTACTCCGAACCAGCCAACTACAGCAGCCCCTCCTCTCCCCGCAAGGTGTTACTGCTCATGGCAGAGCCGAGGAAATGCTGACTGATGGAGCTGAGAAGGAAGCTCCTGCCGCTGTCTCCAACATTACCCATTGCTCAGCTCTGTCCATGTACATATGGCACTGACCACGCACACCCTATGGATGCGACAACTCACACGCTTTCCTATGGGACAAAACTGTTACTGAGCCCCTAGACCTGTGGGTAGAGCCCACCTGCAGAAATACCTCGTGGAGAAATGAGAAGAGTGTGAAGGATCCAGGCTGGAGTTTTGCCTGCATGGCTAACAGCTCATTTTCTGTTTTGAGGTTTTTAAACAGAAAATTCAGAACTTTTTCAGGCTGGAAAAGGAAGACGAGAAGCAATCCTGTGGCAGGGTTAGTTGTGGTATTTTTAAAAGATGTTTCAAGCCAATTAACTTTCTGAAATATGAAATCTCTTGGGACATAAATACTCCGTTTGCAACATCAGTGGAAAACCAGGAATAAATAACTTGGTTTCTTAAGTCAGATCTTTGCATTATTTTATCCTGATTTAACATTTTCTAGCATTAGTCATTTTTCGATTATAAAAATGGATCATTACAGCTTATTTCACAATCACAAGTGGTGCAAAAGAACTATTTTTCACGTTTAAAAACACTGACCACGTTAACTATACGCTAATTAAAACTTTAATGCAGCATTAGCCCCGCAAAGTCTCANTTGCCCCTAGCATGATGAACTCACCGCTCGCCTGCTCCTGGAGTTAGGCCAGCCCGCCACGGTGACATTTCAGCAGGGCTCACGCAGGCCGCTTGCAGCGCTTAATCCCTCGCCGGGAGATTATCCACAGCGCTCCGACGAGGCCCCGTGACGCCCGTGGGCAGTGCCACTGTCCACACCAGATCTCCTCAGCGCCCTGCAGCAAACAGCCGCCCCCAGGCCTCTAGCCAGCCTCCGCTTCACCAACAAGCCCGCTGCCAACAATGGGCGCTGGAGCCACAGAGGTGGCATCGGCACTGGTCAGATATGGCCACGGCGGCTCCACGCTGGGATGGTTCCTGTTGCCCAGCCCAGGGACATCCAGCATCCCTGTGACTGCAGCTCCCAGGGCTGTCGGTGGGGACATGGCCCCTGCCACCCCACAGAGCACTCAAGGATGCTCCCAGCAGCAAAAATTCACTCTGGTATCTACTGTTCTGAACTTCCAAGATAGAATTTAGAAATTTAGGATGTCAAGACCTGAGGTCTGAATGCCAAGGTCTGACTTCCACCCGAACTCAGCACGGGGATACCAAACTCTCATTTTTTACCAAGCTGCTAATTTCTGGGGCATTTCCTAAGTAATCACTTGTAAAAACTACGGTGTGCCTGGTGACAAAAAAGAATAGGAAGAAACAGCTTATGACTTTTGCTCTTGTCTTAAATTACCACAATTAAAGGTAAAACTTCTGTTTATTCCTCACTTATCAAATCACATCAAATTTAATTTTTAAAACCAAGCAAATCACTTTTTCACTAAAATAAAAAGTTTGCCAAGAGGGAAGGCAGTTGGCCTGTACAAATGCCTCTGTGGATTCGTATCTGTGTTAGCGTATGACTTCCTTTTCTCTAAGAAGGGTGAAAGAGAAGCAGTGAGCACTATTTCAGTGGGTTTTGTTTGTGGTGTTGGGGTTTTCTTTTTTTTTTAAAGGAACAGAGAAACCTTGAGACTACTGCTCCCATTAACAAGCTTAGAAACTGATACTAAACCCTAACCCACAAATACTAAATACTAACTTTCCCATGTCTATGCACTCACAATAAGAGACAGCAACCAGCTCCGTTTTTGCTCAGAATTTCACGAGAAGTTGGCTGCTCATGTCACCCACCTACCCATTAATTGTTGAGGACAACTCAGGAGTACAAAGACATTTCCTTGGATTATGCTGGTTTTAAAGTACAACTCCTTTCATTGCTAAAATTAGTACCAGAGGCATGTGTGAGTTTGGAGGGTTTGTTTCTATTGTACACTCTTCTACTTGATGCCCGTAATTAAAACCGGGTAACTCTCCAACAGAGTTCAGTGGTTCACAAAATTCTTGACTTTAAACAACTACGTGGGGAACCAGCACTGATGCTATTTGTCTTTTTAAAAACTAGAATTTATGCTTCTTTAGCCTTTGATTTTGGCCTACGCTCATTTTAGGACCAACAGGGCAAGCAGCTTCTATTTTGTTGCTTGTTCCACAAATCAACTGATCAAGACCAGGCAATTTAATTCCCTCGTGGAACAATACCGAAAGCTGTCTTCCTTCAGAGTAAGAGTGAGGACAAAGAACCCAACCGCTGAGAAACCCCAGCAGCTGGACATCAAGGCAGGAGTGGGAATGGAAGGGAGAAGCATGACGGGACATTCAGATGGGGAGAAAACAGCACCAGCCCGCGGGAAGGCACACAATGGCAGGGAGAATGCAACAGGATTTTCTGCCTGCTTATGTTACAGCAGCGGCAGATATGCCAATTGCTTCAATCTGTGCTTGTTTTCAGTTACTGTTTTCTAACGACTAAAGGCTTCTAAGTAACTTCATACAGTAAATATTCATGGGGTTTCACCTTGGAAAGGATTGTGCCACAGTGAAATCACACACTGCGAGTGTACCCTGACAAACACTGAAATAGTTTTACTTAATGTAATAAAACCAACTTGTTATATAAGGCAATGAAATTATGAAGTTCTTTTCCAGGTATTAAATATCACAAGAGGTTGTAAGTTTTATTTTTTATCAACGCTACTTTAAGTCAGTTTAAAAATCTCCCTAAACCACCAACAACATCAGATTCACTACAAACAGTGAGTCCATGAGCTTGGAGGCCTCAAATTAGCTTTGTGAGCTGTGCTAACACTTTGTGCAGACGCACACACAGAGGGACATACACTCCTTGCTTCCAGGGAACAAGGCTCCTGCTCCAAAATCAGCAGGACAGCGCAGGCAGGGCAGAAGGGAGAGAAGCAGTTAATATGAATCACTGCAGGAGAACCTCATTCCCAGGTCTTGGGTGTTCCAAGATTATCCAGGAAGGACAACTTGAATCGTGTTGAAACTATTGCAGTGGGAGAAAGTTTGCTCCCTACTACTTCAGGTAAAGAGCAGCCATCAATCCTCTCCTTTCTTCATTTCCTCACTGCACATGTGTAACATGAAAAGATAATTTATATCATTTGTGATGCTAACACTACGCGCACACATACAGTAGCTCCCTAATATGACTAAGTATTGCAGAATGCTAAGAATAGTAATAATAATAATAAAAATCTAATTCTACAACCTGAAGTATTTTGCGCATTTTGCATTGCCAAGAAAATTGATTTTTGAAGATCGGCTAGAGCATTCTTTATCTTTTACTTACATTATATTTCCTTGTCTGATTTTGTGAAGTGAGATACATGCGGTTCTACCACGTCTCCTCCCACTTGTCTATGTTTAAGATTCCTGCATTTTGAAATTAGGTTAATTTTAAGAAAACTGAAGAGCAGGATTTGAGATAGTGTGCCTTCCCACCCCCCTGCAGAGAGAGGTCCTAAAGATACTGGCGTTTATCGGCACTAAAATCGGCATTCAGACAGCAAAGGTAGGACCTCTCAACGTTCTTACAAAAGGAACGCAGGAAGATCTTCACTGGCTGGTCATCACGTGCACGCTCCAGCCCAGCTGTGACATGCGTATGTCTTATTAAACTGGCAGGCAAAACCCCAAAGAAACAAACGAACAAAGAAAGCAAAATATAGCATGAAACTTTAAGCTACGTATGTGCTCAGAGCAGGAGGAGGTGTTGCAAAGGGAGGGAGAGCGATGGCAAAACACACAAGACAAAGCCCACAGACAACCAGGCTTCATTATCTCCACTGCACGTGAACCAACTCATTTATCCTTTCTCTAAAATTCAGCAATCTCAGGCATCAGTTTCGCAATCACTTTAAGCTGGTTGGTGCAAGCTAATACTGGCAGAGCAAAACGCACTCCAACCCTGACCGCTCAGCCCGAGCCTTCGTGCCATCTGCTCTCTCCTTGACAAAGAGCAAAACCATCCCCTCAAAGACCTGACAGCCTCACAAACCACGAGCCTTCTTGTGCCATAGCTAACAATCAGCAGAGCCAGGACTAGCAAGAATTAAAGTGACTTGATCCCAGGGAACAAGCTGGAGGCCTAAGCAACTGCCGATGACAAGGAATTGGGTTGTGCACTGCAGCAGACACTGTTTTGCCCGTTCCTAGAAGATTTGAGTGGTACATAAAATTTCAGATTTCCAAGGAATTCATCTGATTGTTATCAACACTGCATAAGCTGGGCTTGCTTACACTGCAGGCTGCTTGTGTTTACATATAGTACTGTCTAAAATGGTTTTGTTGTAAATATTTTCGCTTTGAAGAGATTGTTTGGTTACTGGCTACTATTATTACTCTTCCTGGAAGGAAGAGAATGATGGGCCTTAAGCCAACACCAAGCTGCTCCAAACCAATCAACTGAGAACTTCATTGTGGTTATTTGGAAAACTGACTTTGCTGCTACGGGGGTGCACGGAAAGAGCCCTGCGACGTGCCATGTCCCATCAAAAAGCCAGCCTGACACAAGAGAGCAGCAAATCATATAAAATATAGTGCAACAGACTTGTATTTAAGGCCTTGTACATCTTTTTTTCCAAAGCTGGAGATGAGCGCTCCGAATCACCATCATGAAAGAAATTCCCAGAACCTCCAGAATGCATTTGGAAATCAGTGGATTTTTCTGTCTAGCAGCTGCCACTTTGGAGTGTCTTACGTGCTACAGAAACACAAATATGTTGGGCAAGATTTCTGGGTTTGGTGCTTTCTTTTCCAAGTGGGCATGCTTAGAAGTTCCTCAGGTTTCAGCAAAGTGGAGTGAGTCCAAAATAAAATGGATGACTGAGTACAGAAGAACAACTTGCCAGGCTTGTTGGTGCACAATCAAGTGACAGCACTTTATGCCTTAATATCAACTCCACTTACACAACGTGCTTGATTATACCAGAAATACAAAAAGAACTGCTTTCAGCACGTCCTAACTATCTGCTCAGCCTCCAGCCTCCCTGAGTACATTCTCACGATCACAGAAAAAGGAGATGGGTATGGTCTTAAATGTCAATACTCATCGTCGTTTGGAAGACTGATCAATCCTGTGGAGAGATGGATGGAGAAAGGAACTGGTCACCACCACATTTAAGTGACACGAGTGCAACAGACTTGTATTTAAGGCCTTGTATATCTTTTTTTCCAAAAGCTGGAGATGAGTGCTCATTCTCAGTCTGTGACAAGCAAGATGTGAGCATCAAGCCTTGCAATACTAGGCACATATATTAGTTTGTATAACTTCTATGACTACTGAAGCAGTGACAGATATTTTTAGAAGCTAGCTGGTGGATAGCTTTATGACCCATACGATGACCTTTGGTCAAAGAGTACATGGCACCATGGCAGGGAAGGGACTGAACTGTAGCAGTTTAAAAACCTCTCCTTTGACCTTAGAGGCCAGGAGAGGGCCAACATGGCCTGCTTCCAGGCACATACATGGTCACGTGTGGCTTGTCAGAGGCTGTGAGCCAAAATGAAACTGAAGAAAATGAGTGCTAGCTATTCCCATGCCAACAACGAGAAGGGCCAGAGCCTCACGAAGTACTGTAGGGCCTCTGAATAGGAGCTAGAAAAGTGAAAAAACATGAA
Organism: Todus mexicanus; assembly: GCA_013389965.1. Taxonomy (NCBI): domain Eukaryota; kingdom Metazoa; phylum Chordata; class Aves; order Coraciiformes; family Todidae; genus Todus; species Todus mexicanus. Next base: position 9,256 of record WEIS01032045.1, on the reverse strand, counting down.
AACTATTTCTTTACTAAGTCCACCCTAACACAGCAGAACATCAAAATGCTTATCCTGTGAACTCAGATGAAGACTTTGGCCATATAGTAACCAAGGAGAGACAGCCAACTCTCCTTTCGGCAAGGAGAGGAGCCTCGAATTCTTGTGAACACCTACAGACAATAGTGAACAGCTCTTAAAACTATCTAAAACTTCTGATCAGCTCAAATCCAGCTCTACAAATAATCCACAAGCACCTGAAAGTTTAAGGCTCAAAGGTGTAAGGGTGCACCGATGGGGTACACCTGGTACACCTTCTACCTAACCCATAGAATTAGTCACAGCACACCACAGAAACTGGAGTTCTTCCCATCAGCAGACATGACAAGCAGGTTCTTCGCAGCTCGGGGGGGTCACAGGTAGAGGACAGGGCACAACACAACTTCTGCCTGGCAGAGGAAGAAAATCCCACAGGGTAAAAACACAAAGTGGCAATCTGGCTAGAAGAGAAGGCTTCCTTTTGAAAAATTGCTCTAGATAGGATTATGAGTTACAGATTTTCTGACAATCTTGACAAGCAATAAGGAAAAACTCAGCCACGTAGCAACTGCTTCATCTCTCCAGGAGCCTGGTCTAATTGCATCCTTTACAAAACAGTGTGAAGAGTGAGAGCTTCATACCAACGTGGGCAGCTCATTATTACCTGGGGAACAGAAAACTGAAAAGAGGACAAGAATCTCTTGATGAAGGCTCTTCTTTTTCTAATACAACCTGGGGAAACAAAATGTCATTGCAATCTTTGTGGCCAGCAGCGCTCTCAGACATCGCAGAACTTGCATGAGGCAGCAGAGCAGGTAAAGTTTATCAGGAGTTTGCATGTTGAACACACTGGTGGCTTACTCTCCTGCATCATTTTGTTACTGCTCAAAGGATTTACCTGCTGCGTGATAACTGGAAGAACATCTATACGAGGTAAAAATATTGATTTTCTACACCAGCACTACATTATGGTTCGATTTCAACAAGAGCAGATAATTGGGCTTGGATGTATTTTGGCTGCTACTGCCTGAGACAGCTAATGATGGCCTATTTAGTCAATAACCGTATCACAGACTCATGTAAAATATCCCATCATATTTATCTATTTCTGTCTTCTACATTTTCTAGAAGATACTTGTAATGGTCTTCCAAGTTTTACACTGTTATGGAGCTCTTGCAGAGTTGGATACTGCAAGAGCTAACCCACAACTGATACTGAAAAGCTGTTTCAATCTTTGTTACAGTGAGACACGACATTTAGGAATCTGAGTTGACTTCAGGGCCTTTGACATTACTTTGATATAATTTACTGTTAAACTGAATTAAGCCTAATAAGGAACTTAAAATGTTGGCATAATTGTGTTCCTTTGAAAGGGAATTTCAGCCTGCAATTATTTTTTTTTTAAATATATTACATAAATCATGTGGTTATTGATTGCTATTTACCAAGAAACTTACAGGTTTCATTGTACACAAAGTGTTATACACTCCCTCTTCTGGTAATATATTAAAAATACAGTTTCTATATTTAATGTGAATCAAATGCTAGATTGCAAGTTTATCGTATTGCCAGGAAAAACAAAAGAAAACAAAAAACAAACAACAAAGCAGCACCGTATCAATATCTGCAAGCTTGTTTTTCAAAGGCCAGCAAACTGCTCAAAAATGAATAAATAAATAAGTGAAAATTACTTGACATAATGCTTAAGTAAACTAGGTAGCAGCTACTTCTTAGCTGAGCCTAAACCCAAAATGTTATTGATTGCTTTTAATATGGTAAGAAAAATACTGTCTCGAGTTCTTCCAAAAACACAACATTCACATTCATACGTAGTTAGGTGAGAATAGAGCTTCCAGAATGCTGCCTGCTTCTCCTGAGGCAGCAGATGAGGAAGTTCTTACAAAACGCTGATATTACGTAGGCCAAGCATAGCAAACTTTATTCCCACTAGTACACTACCTTCTTTTCTCTCCACTTACAGAGAACTGATGGACATTCCTCTTATTGTAAAAGCTGTTAAAAGCTACACGTTCACCCTACTCTCTAAAAAAATAGAGTACTGAAAATAATTCTCATTTTCAGAAGAAAGAAGACTTAAGAAGTCTGGCAGGAAACAGCAGAAGGGATGCGTAAGAAAACAAACATAAGGTGACCTATAAGTAAGTGCACGTGCATGCATAGATCCATGTCTTCCCTTGCTGGTTGGTGCCTGATAGAGTCAGGAGAGGTGTCTCAAGTAGGACACACTGTTCCTCTCCTCACCCCACACCAAAATGTGCAAAACTCAAGAATGCCGTGACATTACACAAACCACTGCAATGCTGCCAAAACACTGAGAGGAAAAATTAGCAAAGAAGATTTTGTTTGCTTTGCCCTGTTACACCTCTTCTTTCTTCCACTTCTCCCCCTCAGAGGAATAAAAGCAGCGCCGCATCTACTTCATTCTCCCTACTTCAAGGTCATTTTCTCCTACCTTCCTCGCTCAGCTTCCTCCTTATTGTCTTCATCTATTTATTTCTATACATCTTTTACTTGAGTTCTTTGTTTTACATTTCCCTTTTGAGCTATTCCCCTGCGTCCTCTCTTTCCCTGCCTCGGACACACACCCAACCAGACCACAAAACCACAAAATTCTAGCTGTGCTGAACCAGCCCAGCCTGAGCTGCCATCCTCCTGCCCGCACTAGCTGGGCACTGCTGCCCCAGGCAGGTGCCACACAGCTCGGCGCTGGGAGCGGAGCTATCCCGGCAAAAAAATTCATGGAACTGATGAGATGTCCTATCTGACCTTTGTAGCTGTGCGTGCAGAGAAAAAGAGACTATGTGCAAATCTTCTCTCTCCCAAATGCAGCAGTTGTTCCCAAGTTGGCTGGTGAGATGAGAGGGGACAGTCTGTGCAACTCGAAACTATGTGCTTCCATGGAGGAAGAAAACAAAAAAAAAAGAAAAAAGCAAACCCCACTCAAACTAATTTCTTCGTGACTGTTCAATACTGAACATTGTTTTACAAGCTTCCCAGAATACTTCTCCCTGGAATCACGAAGCGCTGTGGCGTTCATCTGAGGTTTGCAGTTCTTGGAATTATCTACACAGTTCACAAGAACACAGGGCTCTCCCCCCCCCCCCCCCCCAAAAAAAAAAAGAGCAAACCCTTATAAATAACTGATCTGCATGTGGTCAGTTTTTGAAATTAAACTACTAACCCCACCCTCCAACACCAAGTTTACATCTCTGACACATTCCCAACTCTATAGGAGAAATCCTGCCCTTTCTTACTCCAAGTCAGGTTTCTGCCACCTCCCCAGCCCTTAAACAGGTTGCAGCTTCATTCCTCTGTACTCAGCTTCGGGCGGCACGCCAAGCCCTGCGTGCCCATGGCCTGCCCTCGCGATGTGTGCCACCTCCTCTGGCTGAGCTCCAGCCTGAAGGAGTGGCTCAGGCGTTAGTAAGAGCCCTTTTAGCTGTGAAGGAAACCTTCCAAGGATGTGGAGCACGTAAGCTCATGCAGAATGGCCTTCCCTGAACCTGCTGGAAATCTGAACCGATGGTTATGAGATCTGCTCTGCTCCACATGCTGGTTCATCATTCAAAATGAGTTTTGAATGATCAAACTTAACATTGACTTTTAGATGGGTTAACACTCTCATTGTCAATTATTTTTATTTGTAGACCTGATGGGACTATCCCAGCTAGCTACTGCCAGAGCAAAGCTGTAGTCAAATAAACTCACAGCTCCTTTTTATTAGACCTATTTGTTCTCTTCCAATCTTACTCCAATTTATTGATCAACACACTAACTTTCTCCCTCTTGCTGAGCCACTATTTCTGCAAGCGACAGCTCTGATTCCTCTTTTCCCACAAAGATAAATATATTTGTTGTTCTTTCTTTGCACTTGTTCTTCCCCCATCAATGTTCACCTTGAAAAGGGAGCAGTCGGTCCCAGTCTCCAAACACTTGGCAAGGAGATCACTACAAAGGAGCAGAGTTTTCATGGAACGCTTGTATAATTTTGCACATTAGAGTTGTTTTAATTACTTTAACCCTTTAGTAAAAATAGAATCTTAAAAAACATATATTCTCTATTCAGGCAGTAATAAACCACAAGGATTTCTGTATGTAGATCTTCAGCTATGGCAGGACAGTATGAAATTCGATTCATGCTAACAGCCAAAAAACACACCAAAGCACTTCAAGTTTGTAATATTTTAGCTCACACGGTGTGTAGGTAGAACAATGAGTTACACAGTAAACCAAACAATTTCTTTTTCAAATCTGAAGCTGAACATAACCTTTTTTGTTAGTTGATACTTAAAATTGCTTTATGTCTCCAACGAGAGCTTGACAAATCCAAGCACCCACAAAAAAGGGGGAAGTTTTACTAGAAAACTGCCATCAGCTTCTCAAAAAAACCCCAAACCCGCAACCTCCCTCTGCTTTCATGTAATGAACAAAGACCACAGCCATCAGACTTATAAAAATAACCTTCTGCACATGAACCATTTGTGATGTTCCAACGAACCACAGCACCTAACTTCATCACTCCTTAAAAACCTGCATGGCACATTTGGTGTTTAGCTAATGCCTCTGGGGTACGCATTTCAAAGCCTAAAATATATTTACAGAGTTTCTTTCCAGGTGGTAATACTTTTTTATTTAAGGATGCATTATTAAAAAAATAACTAAATAATCAGCTGAAATGCATTGTGTGTTTTGTTTTGTTTTTTCTGAAATGAATCCTGCGCTGACCTCTGAGCCCATTCCCTTCCGGGAATATGCCAAGATGATTCTTGCAAAAGCTACAGAATTTCACCAATCTCTGCCAAGAAATTGAACCAGTTGCTGCTGGACTTGGAGACTAAGAACCAACTGCTGGAATCTGGGCTGTGCAAAGTGCTGTGAGAGGACCATGTACTTAAACAGAAGCTGCTGAAGCTGCCAACGATAATTTGTTAAATCAACAAATTATTATTAACTCAAGCCATAATATGCCAAATGCCACCTGTGCACGTTTGGCAATATGCTCGGCAGATCAGTCTGGCACATCTGTGACACACCACATAATAATCAAGTTCTATTTTGGTTATTACGACTACTCCAGAAGATTACGGACACCCAAGAAAATTCTTATGATTTATATCAAAATTTTTCCTACTGCTTTAAAAAGACATTATTGAACAGTGGACACTTAATTACTGCAACAAATTTCTCGCTGCCAAAAGCATGTAGGCCATAATGAAGGCTTATCCCTCCACAATGCGGATGAGCTCCAGCAGTCTCCTATGAGGAAAAAAAAGAACACCCAAACCAATAACAAACTAACTCACACACAAAAACCAACCCACAGAACAAACCAAAACAATCTCATCTAACAACAACCCCCCCAATCCTCGAGTCCAATGGCTCTGGAACACGATTCGGTACATTACTTTCTTTTCCTGTCTGCTTCAAATGCTGCCTTGCACAGACACTTTACTCTTCACTTTGTAATCCATGCTAAATACTCTCTGTTCTATTCTAAACAAGCGACATCCACACAACTTAAAAAAACCCCAAACCTAACAATATGAAACACTGATGTCAGATTTTTGAGAACAATTGGCTGCTGCCAATCTGAAAAACTGAGGTAAGCAAAAAAAATTAAGGTAAGCAAAAGAAGGTAGGACAAATTTATATTCAATTTGCAGTATGTCAGAAGAACCCAAATAAGCTGCAGGCACTGTAATACTTCAGTTGCATACAATATAGCATCTGAAATACAACAGCGTATTGGCAAGGATAGCCAATGGCTCATTCATACCAAATAAAACCACAACAGATATCAAAGGTACTCAATGAATCCAAGCACTGAACACCAAAAAATAAATCCCTTAGGACTAGTCAAAGTAGTAAACCTGCCAACTAAAGGTGGGTGTGAGAACTGGCTGAGGGAGGCAGGGGTACGCTCATGCAGTTAGATGAAAGAGAGACCTTACACTGATGTGCAGGATGGACCCAAGGAAGTAACACACATGAGCATCTCTTTCTCTACTGCCCTCTGAATCTCTCCAGGTTGAGCATAAGGTCATGTGATGACCTTGTCTATTCCAACCTCCTAGAAATCACAACAGGTGAACTAATCTGAATTATTACCTTGTTTCTGAATCCCAGACTGCAGGTTTAAACACACACTGATCAGAAACCACAATGCTTAAGCCATTTCCCACCAGCTCACAGAGCAGCTGCTCACCTTTGCCACCGCATGCCAAACCTGTGGAAGTTCATCAAAACACTAGACATAGCTTTTTAATGACTCAACAGCCCAACACACTATCATCATCTTGTTCCAATACGTACTGTACTTTATTAATGGTTTTCACAATCACTACATGACTCATGGGCACTCTCCGCTGAATTTTTACAGGTAGCCTTCATTATTATTGAGGAGAGTTTAACCCCACTTTGCATTTACGGAAACCAACAACTGAAAAAAACCTAGGAAAAATGAGAAGGAAGAAACCTCACGTCTCTACACTGATGCTACTGCCACGCTGCTGAGCGATCTCCTCTCTCTGAGCCACAAAGCAGCCCAGATGGTGCACAGAAGCAGCTCTCCTCAGCCAGGCTGCTGATAACCACAGGGAGATGTGATAAACCCGTGGAACGGCTGAAACACCAACAAAAGGTCATATGGCCCCAAAACCACGTCACTTCAAGTGTTTCCACAAAATAACTGTTGCAACGGCTGCCTCAAAGAGCAACATTTTGGTGCCCCATCAGAAGCGTACCTAGCACGTTTTCTAGTGAAAAGTGCTTTTTCTAGGAAAATGTGCTCTCTCTAGGAGAGAGGAAATAAAAGGGACACAGGCACATCCCACTGTTCTGAGAAGCGTGACAGCAATCTGGCAGAGAGCTAAGTCATTTTTACTGTAAAAATTCATATATTGAGAAGAAACTGCAGGGACTTAAGAAATATACCTGATTGAAATGCAGAAGGAGGCATAAAAGTTGGAGAGGTTGGCACGTAATCATCCAGATTACAAAGAAATGCCTCACAGCTAGAGAAAAAGACTGTTTTCTCAGAACAGGTCATGGCAATAATTGATCTCAAGTGCTTCACCCACAAGCCTGAATGTGTGAACCTCACGCCTTTTTTCCATCTTTCACCTCTGAATTGCTCTTGAGCCATCCAAGGAAGCTGCTGTGAAAGCGCAACCGCTCAAAAAGCAGCAGCAAGAATACGAGCAGTAAAGAACTTCAATCATTTGTCCGGCCCCACAAATGAAGCAGCTGAGATCTGAAAGAACGGAGGATTTGTCTTGAAACAACTCCTCGGCTGGTTCGCCTCTCCTGTGCCACCAGATCCCCAGCATCTCTGCCACCCTAGGCCAAGAGGGTAAAACCATTTGAGTGTACCGACAGCCAGCTGCCGCACACTGATAGAAGAAACCACACGCAGACTTTAGACATCTCATTATATCAGATTGCTTTGAAAAACTAACCCACACACGGTGTTGTGCATACCAAATACATCACTGGATTTTACTAATCAATGACAGTATATATGTTTTGAGTACAGAATGAAATTGTTAAATTGAAATTCACACTCCAAAGTGATGCTTCGGTTGCCTCAAAAAGCAGAATTCAAGTTCAAATTAATATTTCTTCTAGTAGAATCTTTGAAATATATGTCTGTTACATACCAAAAAAATCTGTGATTTGTATCAAATAAAGTATTTTACTAAAAAGGTCAAATACTCTGATGAATAAGGTTACATTCAATTATTTCTGACTAATTGTGGTCCAGGAAAAAAAGCCAGCATATGTCCTGCAATGCACTTTTAGCCTAGTAGTTTATCACAAACATGCTTTGGAAGAAATTAATTAGCTCATTAGGTTCAGCTAATAGTTTGTTTAGCCCTCCTTTGACAAAAGTGACATTTTATAAAAGCACATTATACTACTTTAGAAAACAAAATCCCTCCTGACAAGTTTCAAAGAACACCAAGTACAAGCGACACATACCACTGGGAGTTGTAGAATATTTTAAGAGATTACTAGTTCTCTGGTAACAATTAAAAAGAACTTTAAAAGACCCTAAGAACATCACAAAAAAGGTACAGCTTCATTGACACACTGTAATTTTCCAGAACTTGTTGAAGCAATGTTTGTTTTATCAATCCTTGAAATAACGCCACAAATAAAAGACTTAAATCAGGGTGAACTGACTGCGATGAACCCAAAGAGTGGTTTATTTTGTTGTTCTCACGATAGTGTACTTTGTTTTAAAAGAACTGTGTGTGACTTCAGCAATTTCCTTCTCCCGAAGCACACTGTGTTAAAAAAACCCCAAACAAATACACCATTGCCTGGTAATCAATCACTCGGTGTATTTATCAGCTTTCACATTCAATTTGCTCAAACAAGGGGCAACTGCGTAAGGATTTCAAGAACGTGAAGGGTGATAAAAAGCAGCAAGAACCAGCATTACACAAAACCACCAAGTCAGCCTTCTTACCTTTCTGAGACTAGTAGTTTGCCAAACTAAGGTCCTTTAATGACGTTCACCCCACCCAAGCCTGTTTTTCTCATCAGAATGGCTCCGCCTGTTTCCTCTGCACGCCGCAGCCCTCACCGAGTGTCTTCATTGTTCGGCACGGGCTTAAGAAATACTAAGAATAACCTCGTCATTTCCATCCCCTCCTTCTACGCTTCTCTCCCAAGTATGAATCTGCCCCTGATGTAAGGTTTACTTAGAGGAAGTTTCGTGTTTAGCAATCACACTCCTACAGTGTGCCACAGAATAGGAACACTGATAGTATTTATTCTTTTATTTTTTAAAAAAATACTTTCAATGCCTTCATTTTGTAGCTGTCTCTCCACTCTGACCCTTTTAAATTGCAGGCAGTGCTTATAGAAGAGTGTGAATTAAGTTCACGTGAGTTGAACACTGGCTGAAGCAACATTACAACAACCCCGTGTTTTCATGTCCATGGTTAACCAATGTCGTACCTATTCAGTTCCGGACCTGCTTCTTCAACGTGCCCATAAGGCTGTTAAGCCAACAGCTACGCTACTGGTTCCTAGAGGACGGATACCTGTTTGTCAGACAGTATTTGGAGACCGCCTGCTCATTTCAGAAAGACAACCCAAAGTGTCTGCAGATATCCACAGCTCTCCACCACTACCAACCTCAGCCAGCTCCACATTACTGACCTCAAGACGGAAGGTTCAATATGCCAACGCTCAGAACTGGGCACC
>WEIS01032043.1:0-12165 GCA_013389965.1 Todus mexicanus | reverse complement strand
TCAGGGAGAGCAGGTCCCTGCAGCGGATTTCATTTGCCCTGGGTGGGTGAGATGACCATGAGCTCTGCATACACCCAGGGAGAGATGCCCACCAGCAGTATACCCAGTGCCAGGACTCACCCCTCACCCAGGCTCTCAGCAGCCCCATGTCCATTCTTGGAGGACAGTGTCCTCCAAGATACTGTTCAGAGTCTCCAAGACTTGTTCAGCACTGGCCAGTTTGAACAAGGTGGTGGGCAGGAGGATGTAGATCCTGCAAGAGGCAGGTGACACGTGTACCCCTGGGGTGGGTGGACCACCAGCCACAGGATCCTTTCTGCCTGGACTAGAGGGTTTGGTCCTCAGTCTCCTCCTCCTCTGCTGAACAAGAGAGTTTCACAGGAATGAGTGTTTAGCAGAGAAAAAGGTCTGTCCTCAGAGAAAAAGAAAATAAAGTGGTTTAGTGAATGCAAGGATCAGAATCAAAACCAAGTGGCATTGTTTGAAAGCAAGTTGTTTATCAGTGGCATTTTTCAGTTGAAAACCAACAGAGAGGGACCTTTAAAAGGATGATGAGAAATGATAACGTTCAGTTTAATTCAGATTGAAGCTCCCTGTGCGTAACTTCTTCCTATCCCCCCTCCCCCCCCTCTTTTTGTTTTTTGGACAAATTTTTGGAATGGTTCTTAGATTGGGTTGAGCTTTCCTTCTGGATGAGTTTCTGGTGGTGCCTGACTCTCTTGCCAGTGTTCCCCAGGGTGTGTTTCCTGGAAGGTGGGAACCATGCGCAGCCGTACAAGATGTTGCCAAATAGACCTGCAATATCCAGACTGGTAGTTCAGGATGAAATCCTTCCAAATCAACTTTCCAATGATGTTTCCAGTGCCATGGAGTGACTTGAAGTACAGCAAACATGGCCAGCTCCTCACTCAAAAGATCTCAAGGCTGTTGTCATCCTGGAAAGGGAAAGAAAATAAACCACTCCAAACTTTCTTGGAAAGTCAGCATGCTGTAGTTTGCACTCCCTAATCGTGGCAGCACGGCTTGGGATAGCAGCACCCCAGGAGTGGGTTGTGACCGAGCCCACACTGCTGCTTTAGGACATTTCCTGGGGTGGCTGCAGCGAGGGAACCCCAGGTCACTCTGAGGAGCCCCATTCATGTGCACGCAGCAGGGCTTGGCTGCTCCCCGGCTGTGCTCTTGCGACACGCGGCTGCCAGCCTGTTCCCATGCAGTGCTCCTGGTGTGAGCAGTGGCAGGGTGCCAGGCTGCACATGGTCGCACAGTGACAGCCCTGAGCCCCTTCGCTGTGTCCTGATTCTGTGCGGATTGCTGAGGTCTGCCTTGACTGAGTCCAGAGCTCACCACGCTGCAGCACCAGCATACACCTTGGCCGCCTCTCGTTCCTTGAGCCCTCTCCACCTTTTTTCCCATCAATAAGCTGAAGCCACAGCTCTTGGTTTGCATTCCCACCCTCCTTCCTCTCCTGTGGCTCGGTGTGTCTGCTGTCCCGTGGGATCCGAGCAGCTTACCCCAGAACATCCCCCCCAGGCAGCAACAGAGCACAGGCGGATTGTCACTTGCAGACCTTGGGAGGGCGGGATGGGACTGATGCATTTAAAGGGCTTTTCCAAAAGGCATCGAGTCTAGAGAGCACATACTTGCTCTTAAACGCAAGAACACTTCATTGTTGTCAAGTGTAAAAATCACTTTCTGTTGTCTTGTGCAAGCAAACTGCGCTGGCCTCACACAGAGCCTGCTGGCAAGGAGCGCGCCTGCAAGACAGTGCGCGTTTAACAGCTCTGCAGGGGCTGCCTGACCCCTTGGGAGACAGAAAACAAGCGAGATGCACACGCAGGCCAGCCCTGCTGACGGGGGCCAGCATGCATTGCTCAACACGCGGAGCTAGAAAGTGTGCTTCCCAGGCCACCCTCGCTTCCTGGGGACAGCTCAAATTAGGCACAGTCCCCTTGTGGGAGGCTCTGACGGCCACTCTTGCTTCCTAGGGCCATCTGGAAACCCTCAGACCTGCTGCTCCACCAAAGGCTGCTGGAGGCCAGGGCCAGTCATCCGGGGGCATCCAGGGACGTGACCCATGGATCGCTCTTCAAGCACCTGGCAAGAGAAGGCTGCCACTGTGGTGTCACCCTACATAGACAGGGCCACCAGCCGACTCTCGGTACGATCCTGGGCTGTGTCCTTGCTGGTTCTACCCTGGCACTCACTAAAATGTCGAAGTTTGTAGGGGGATGTGGAAAATACATCCCATCCCAAGGACATAAACCCATCAAACGAGCTCTACAACCCTGCTGCTGGGCTCCTTCACTCCTGCTCTGCCACTGCAGGTGTGGGCACCTCAGGCTGGGTTTACCTCAAGGTCTTTTGGGATGTCCAGATCCACTGTCTACAGCTTCTGTGGGCTTCCGGACATCCCAGTCTTTATACTAGTGGTCACTGTGGAGCCATTTAACAGATTGCCTTTTACCTCGTCAGAAGAGATCCGTAGGTGCACAGAGTTATGACCCCAGGACACATGCTCTAAGCGGGGCTGCTGATCCTCCTCCAGCATGAACAGGAGGCACCCTGGTCCTTTCCCTCCTGAGGCTTCTGGAGATGCTTGAGAAGAGCCGGGGCCTCTTAGACAAAGCCTCTGTTTCTTGCTCTCTGAGATATCCCTGGGGCCCAGGGGACGTCACCCATCCTTCTGCCAGCAACCAGGAGCCCACAGGGCTGAGCTGCCTGTTGCTGACAGTGCCTGGGGATGTGACTGTGCAAGGCCACTGATTGCTCAGTCCTCCCCATCTGCATCTTCCCTGCAGGGAGAAGGGACCACACTGTAGGTGGGAGGCTGGAGCAGGTCTGTCCACAGGTCCCTTCCCTGCTGTGAAAGCAAATCCTAAAGAATAAGGGACAGAAAGATGCCATTAGTCCTTTGAATGCTTCATCTGCAAGGTGTCTGAAGAGTGCTTTAAGGTAGCATCAGGTTCATCTGGGTACGTCAACTGTGTGTCCTTTGCATTGACCTGAGCTCTTAGAAATTCAACCAGGAACTTCCTTTGCTCAGATGGCTGGTTGGGGACTTAGCACTTCTGTCTTGTAAAGCAATTTACTCTGCATTATCACGGTGGACTTTCAGTGCCGCAGCACAGCGTGGCTTTTGTCTGATTTTTTTAACTAATTAAAAATTATCTCATTGGAACATTAAACAAGAAATGTGAAGGGAATGTTCCTCCAGCAAGGAGGTCTCGGCGCGCTGTTCTAACTTTCTGGAGCTATGAGTACCAAGCTTACACTTAGAAAAAAAGAGTGAATGTGCAAATTTCTTTGATCTCCTTGGTTTAGGGTCAGAACAGAGCAGCTCTCTCATAGCTGACCAGGTCAGGCTTGTGGTATTTTAATTTGCTCTGCTATATCCAGAAGATATGTATCTCCTGAACCTGCGGCATGTTCTTATGAATGTGTACAGTGCACAATTATCTGTCACATCTCCTGCTTCTCTGCCCCTTCTGTTATACAATGCTCCTTCAATAGGCAGCATTTCTAAAGACTTCTAGAATTGACAGTCGTTTTTGCTGTGACTTTTCATAATGACATGAGCTACGAGTGCTGACATATCAGTGCCATGAAGAAGCAACTGTGTGCTCTGGGATTTGCTGGGCATGGAGAAAATGCAAGCTCCCAAGAGAGGACTTTTGGGGAAGAGAAGCAACTCGGGGAAGAGAAGCAACTCAGGGAAGGCTGGAGGTTGCGAGCACAGTGAGTTTCCCCTGTGATTTGATGCTCAGCATGTACAGAGAAACAAAATTGTGCACACAGTTGATGGCAAACAAGCAAGACTGTAAAAGAAACATCTGAGTCGATTGGTAAAGTTTCTGTCTAACAGTGCAAACCTAGAGGAGCTCAGGGCTTGACTAAGTGTGTGCGTGATACACTCTGTGAGGTGATGTTCTTGGTGAACTAAAATGAGATAGGTGACGGAGATATTTGCAAAAAATACCATGGGCGTGAAGAGGAGCTGTAGGAGAAGTGGACGCCTCACCAGGAGTGTTACAGATCACTTTGGAAGTTTTCACAGAAAACCTCTGAAAAAAAGATGGTGGGGCAGAAAGTTTGTCTGCATGAGTGTCAGCAAGGAAGAGTCTGATGTGATGGAGATGGGAAGGACCTGGCACTTGCAGTAGACTGTCTCCTGCTGGTACAGGATTTGGAGAACTGTTCTTCTCACAGGAGATCAACGACCATTGCCTGGAGTGGCTTGGGGACGTGGTTTAGGAGTGGGCTTGGTAGAGTAAGGTAATTGATGANCATTGCCTGGAGTGGCTTGGGGACATGGTTTTTGCTTGGGGACATGGTTTAGGAGTGGACTTGGTAGAGTAAGGTAATTGATTAGACCTGATGATCTTAAAGGTCTTTTTCAACCTAAGTGATTCTACGATTCTACAATTCTATGACATGTCCCCTGGAGGTGCCTCTGTCTTGGTTTAGTGTCTTGGTGCAAGGAATGGCAGTGAAAACCAGCCGGGTGGAGAGGTTTTAACAATCGGCTTGAGTGGACCAATTGCTGCCAAAGTTATCCCCGTAAAAATGAGACTCAGTGATCCAGATCTGATACCAGCTCTTGATGTGTGGCTTAGAGCCAGGCACCTCTCTGAGCTGGCCCAAGTTGAGCTAAGAGCTGGGGAAAGGGAGAAGTAAGAAACTCCACCTGATCTGGGAGAGGGTCTGCAGAGACTCAAGTGACGAATGTGGCTGAGTATCGATGAGGGTTTCCAGGATAAACTTGCACTGGGCAAGCAAATAGCCACTTTGTTGGGATTGGAGATCAGCGGACGAGGCCAAGGGCACTCAGAGAGGTTTGAAGTTTGCCACAGATCCTAAATCTTTTCTGGCAGTGACACACTTGAAAGGGAGGGAGCTGTGAGCAAGGGAGATGGACACTGGTTGAGATATGGCATCATGTGTGTTATTAATGGCGGAAAACCGTGTGCAGGTCCTGGCCAGAGAGTCCTTGAGCAATTAGAAAAAGTGATGTGTCCTGTCTGTAAAACAAGAGGACTGGCAAGAAGGCAAAATTTAAGAGAAGCAGTTGAGTTAGATGCTGGCACCTTCAAACCTCACCATTTAGTGACCTTTTCTGATTTGCGGGGCTAGTCTAAAGGACTGACTGAGCCGTCTGAGAAAGAGACGACCCCACCAAGGTTGGACAATGACTGCTGCTTGCTTCCTGGCTCCTGTCAATGGCCCAGGACCTTCAGAGCCGTCTCCAGCCCGAGCACTGCTGATGACATGGAGAAAATATAAACCAAATGCAGTAGCCACACCCCACAAGCAAATCCTGCAGGTCATAGAATGGGTGCTCTCTAACAGCAGCCTTGTAGATTCTAACACTCTTCTACCTTCACAGACCCCATGGTGGGAGACAATTCCTGCCTGGACACATCTGGGCTCCCTGCACAAGGTACACCCTTGATTCCTGAGTGAGGGGATGAGCGCCTTGCTGCAGAATTTGCAGTGGTTCCTTAAGGATACCAAGTTTCCAGCTGCTCCCCAACTCCACTTTGCTCATCCTGGGCAATTTTTCATCAGCATGCGACCTCTGCTCTGCTTCCTCACAGTCTCACCTCTCACACTCAGCACTGCAAAGGTGGGAAGGGAAGGAAAGCATGGTGGCCAAGACAAGGAGCAGGAGGGAAGGCAGGATCAGACATGCAGTGAGATGTAAGAGTTTGTCTGCTTTCTTCTCTCCTTTTTGCCTCTCAGTTCCTGAAGAGCAGAGGCAGAGCTTCTGCTGTGTCACCAGCAACATTCTGCTTTTGCCCAAGGGACAGGGCTATGGGAAAACCACCAGCTACAAAGAGTCAGGCTGAAACAGGGAACAGGGTCAGGGACTTGCTGGCTGCTGCTTAGCTGCTCTGTGTTTGCCACCTTTGAGTAGCGCAGACCACCAGAAAGATTTGGAGTCTTGCTTACCTGGGAATGTCCTTTCCTGCCTAGAAATTGTGTTGGGATTAGTCTGCTCTCTGCCTGGAGCTCTTCTGCCTTGTTTCTTGGAGATGGAGTTGTTATTTCTCACTCTAGGATGAATTGACTTTGACCCCAGAAGCCTCTATGATTCTGGCATCACGGCTTTTGTCCAGCAGCCCAGCAGCCCTTAACTCCAATGGGAATTGTGAGGTGCCACAGGATGTGGTAGCAAGTCTGAATCCACTGAATCATCCATTAATCTGGGTTTTTGTCACAGTACAGCCTTTTCCGCTGATTCATGTGGCTGCAATAGTGAGGCCTTGAATTGCCATCTCGAAGACATTAGTCAAACTGAGTCACACCTATGTTATGGTCTCTTATCTCCTCTTCACTTATTTGGTATCCCATGTCCACCAAGCGGTGATTTACAGTGTCTCCCTGAGCTACGTACCCCCTTCTGCACGAGTTGCATTTAAGAAAAGCTTTCAAGCTGTCAAGATTATCTTGCGTTCAGCTGAAATGGATCTGCATCAGCTTGAGCCAGGAACCACAAGGGACCTCCTGCAATTTCAGTGGGGTTTCAGCTTTCTCTGTTCCTCCCTCGTGCTGGCCCAGAAGAGGATGTGCTGGATAGAGGAGATGGCTTTTCACGGGCTCCTCTAGGAGGGGATGCAGAAGCTTCCTGAGCCTCTCTGAAATGCTTTTTTTCATCCTACCTTCCTCAAAACTCACGGCTGTACTGTTTCTCATCTGGCAGCTCATCAGTGTTCTGTCTTCAGTGCATTCTGGGACTTTGCATAGCACCTGCTTGCTGAGCTGCGATCCAGATCTCTGTGCTGCAGCTCCTTCCTCCACCATCTCAGGCTGTAGCTTTATTTTCTTCAGAGCACCTTTTGCCTCTGTTCTCTGGACAGTCTGCTGCGCTCCTCTGTCTGGACATGGCAGAATAAAGTTTGGTCCAGATGCAGTCCTGGCTTCCCACCCTGCCTCTCCCATCTCTGTCCCTTGCAAAAGCCGTGCTAGATCCCAACAGTTAGTCCAATTTGCATTTGTTTGACACATAGAGTCGTGATCCCTCTGGAGACCCCTGATCTTTCTGCACTGCCTGCCTGGGGTTGTGTTTCCCTGAGCTTTGTGGAAGTACACCTTCTCTTTGGTAATTATCAGTGTGCTATGGAGACAGCTTTGCCCATGGCTGGGGTGTGCTTTGGTCTGGATGACCTCCCTTTCACTGGGGAAAGATTTTGCTATGTCATTTTTAGGGTAAACTCTGCCCTCCAGGAAATGTGCGTCACAGCCCAGGGGTCCCTGCCACATGCCCAAAGGTGGTTCACCCCTCTCTATGTTTTGTCCCCAGCTTGTGCTAGTCTCCTTCTTCCAAGGATTCAGCTGAGACAGATTCTCCAGAGCCAGCACTGAATTAGCACCAGAGCGGTCACAGCAGTTGTACAGGAGACACCAGCAACCAAGGAACTTCTTTGCTAGTGATGAGTGCAGGTGCCTGGGTGGTTTTCAAGCCTCTCCCCGCTCAGCACCTGCAATCCGAACACTGTGTTTTCCTGTGGGATGTGTGCTGCCTGTGGCCAGGATGAGGACCCTCAAGGAAGCCCCTCTGCCCATGCTCAGGGGTGCCTGTCTCTTCCCTGCCCCCAGGGCAGTGGGGCGCACACTCACCTGGCTCACCAGCCACCGACTCCGCCGCCAGCGCGGTCCCTGCCAGAGCTGATTATTTCTCCTGTGCTGCACCGAAGGGAGCAGCTGGAAACTGCCTCCTTAGCGATAAGGAGGAACTAAAAATAAAAGCCAAGCCAGCGTGGTGCAGTCACCAGGAGGCTGGGCTGGCTGGGAACACTGGGCTTGGTTCTGCCACCCAGTCTGGCGCTGAGCTCCACAAACATCCACCGAGTTGATTCCTTCTGAGCAGCTGTATCTGGAAGCTGGGGGTTGAGCTGTAGTGTGCTCTGTGGTTTTGCTGTGCTCGCCCAGAGCTGCTCACTCATAGACAGCCACCCAGGCACCTGTTAGCTGCAGGGTGCTGGGGAAAGGCTGGAGGTGACTGACCAAGGCAGCAGCAGATGGGTGCTGCGCTGCCCAGCTCTCCTCTCACACTTGGATGTTGTCACCCTAAGGCCAGGAGAGCGCAGATGCTCAGCACGGCTGCGCAGCGTGATCTGTGCTCAAGGCACAGGTTGTGCAGGAGCGTTGGCAGAGCTCTTCTTCTGGATCAGTGCAAAAGCAGCAGCCTAGCAAGGGGCAAAGCTGATGGAACCTGCAGAAGCTGCTCGCACTAACCCTCTCTTGTCAGGAGCCACAAGGAGCCATGGTCCCACTCCTGCCTGGAGTTTCAGGACAGAGAGAAGCCAAAAGCATGAGAGCTGCAGTGCGCATGGGCAGCAGAGCTCCCATGTTCCCTCTAGAGGTTTGCAAGTATGATCACTCCAAGCTGCTAGTGATGATTTCCAGGATGAGAAATGTGAGTGCTACTGAACATCATGAGGACTGCTGCAGGCACAGTCCTTCCACCAAACACCCACATTGGGCTGCACTTTCTGCAGAGGATGTCAGAGTCTTTAGAGGGGAGATGTTTGATTCCCTCAATAACATCCCTCCCGTCCTAACTAGAAGGGGAGCATCCAGCTGAGGTTGTCACTGAGAACAGGGCTATCATATAGCTTTGGCAGATTCCCAACACCAGAACTAAGAGATCAAGGCAGCCCCCTCTCTCCTGCAATGCAGTCCCATGGAGATCACGAGACCAGAGACCAAAGCTGAGATCTTCAAAGCTGAAGGACATACTTTTGTCTGGTCCTAAAGTTCCTGAATTTCAAGTATGTGGGAAGACGCTATGAGGGGATGTCTTTCTTCCCCTGCCCTTTTATTCCAGCCTCAGGCTCAGGTCTCCTGCCATTTGTGTGGCACCTGTGGCTGTTGAGGTGGCCCAGTATGGTGGAGCAGCTGGTAGGAGTGCGGTGTTCCTGGAGCACAGGGGTAGAAGACGACCATCTGTGGGAAGGCTAAAGGGGACCTGTCTCCCCAGGGTAAATGAATCCAAACCTATAAGGCTAGTGAAGGATGCATTTATCAAAGCCAGGCCACATCCACAAGGACTTCACCACCTGCCCTCAAGACATGCTCCTATCGGCCAGCACGTTATCAGGCTGCTGTGGGCTTACAGAGTTTCCCTTGTTCTTGGAAAGATGCTGTGTTGTACACATCAGTGGCAAAACTTGGAATCAGCACGCTTCGCGAATCCTGCCGCTCGTGCCAGTGCACATTTCTCAGCTTGATTTAAGGAGAGGGGTATTCTAAATAGCGCCCGCTCCTCCTCTGCCTGGAGCAGCTAAAAGGCACCGATGCGAAGTTGCATAACCCAGCGCTGCTTGTGTACATGCTTGAGAAGAAACAGCCATGGAAAAATCCTGTAACATTCCTCGGCTGGTCCGTCTCCTGGTATCAAAGCGTTTCCTGCTGTGCTTTCACCTTTGAATTTTAATCCAACGGCTTTGTAGGAGTTGAGAGAGCGGGTGGGTGAGCGCTCTGGGGAGTAAAAGGACCCCTCTGAGGAGAGGGTAGGTGAAAGCTGAGTCACCTTGTCTCCCCCAGAGGAGTGTGAGATTGCTGGTTTAGTACCCCTGACTGGAGGAAATCCACCACCTGAGGAGTGCCAAGCTGTGAGCCAGGTTCTGGTTTGCAGAATCAGAGTAGATATTGCTGCCAACCCAGTCTTGGTCTGCAGGGAAGGAACCACAGTCACCGGGGACTCCTCATGTTTCCCATAGTCTTCCTCTCTTTTAGCAGCAAAGGCAGTTTAGTGGCATCTCTAGAAAGGCAGCCCTTGAAAGGTGCTTTTAGATCAAAAGAGCTCATTTCAGGCCTCACCTATTCATTAATAATCTGTTCCCACTCCTGTGGGCCCCCAAACCCATGTAGAGGTGGCTGGATAAGTTTGCAGCTGGAAATGTGTCCGTTGTTCTCTTGTGTCCTCCTTTGTTGTTTGACTAATGGCAAAGCTTTACAGGGAAACAGCAACACACAGAGACAAAGAGCAGGTCTTTTTCTTCACTGGCCTGGGTTAATGGGATTTGTATCCTTGGGACAGGTAGTGTGGTGCCCTCTCCCCATGATGGGCACCTTTTGCCCATCAGTGCCTCCCAGGACGGCCCATTTTTTGAGAAGAGCTGGCGATCAATCTTTGGCAGAGCTGAAATTTCCTGTCCCAGGAAGATTGACTGTCTGAAGGTTCCCTCATGACATGGGTTTGATGCATCCACCTGCCCTTGGGGAGAGCAACCTGGTTAGATTAGAGCTTTGCTCTTATTCCTCTGCCTGGCACAAGAGCTCTGGGGGCTCATCTAAAGGAAGGCCACATGCTGTGATGACACTCGCCCTGAAGCAGCAGGGGTGAGAGGAAGCCCTGCCCTGCTGATGGTCTGGTGTGGACTCTATGCAGTGGCAGAGGATGTATGCAGGGGAGCCCCAGGCACGTAAAGCACTAAAATGCTTTGGGATCCTCTTCCTTCTCACCTTCAGTTGGCTCAGCAGCCTTCCCAGGACAAGGAAAAGGTGGGGGGTGGCTGCTGCCCACAGGAAGGTTAGATCCTGATAGACACAGGCTATCTGTGACAAAACTCCAGAGACAAAGCCATGCATAGATGTCCAAGGGTGGCTCTGAACCATGAGTCTTAAACAATTCAGGAAGGAATGAGGTTTTATTTCCTGCTTTCATACATTTATGACACATCTCTGCAGTGTGTGCAAAGGTTGCCTTCCCATACAAGCAGTGCAGATCTGTGTCCTGGTGTCTTCCAGCCCTTGAGCTGATCTGCTGAATGTTTGGCGTTGAACATGGGGAGCCCTAGGATGATTCAGATGGAAACTGCTCACTTCTCGCTGTCAGAGCATCAGCCATCAAGCCACAGCAGCTCCCACACCTGCCTTCATGCCAGTGCATGTAACAAAATCTGCAGCAGATCGATAAACTTCTCATCTCTGTTGAATTAAGTAGGTGCGAGAAAGGTTCACTCGCGATCTCGTCCATGCCCAGCGCTCCAACAGCCTCACTTGAGTGTGTCTGAAGTGGCTTCTTCTACCACTTCAACCAAGCAGACTCTGCTTGCTTGGAGAGCAGAGACGCGTGTTTATTGCCATGTACCTTGAGTGTGACATTTAGACTCTACCAATCCCCACCGGGGCACAGCACGTTGGCTCCATTCTATGGATTCGCTTTATGACTCACTCTGCAACTCGACGCGTTATGTCCAGATAAAAGATACTTTATCCCTATGATAAAAAAGGACAAAGATGATGTCAAAATAAAAGAATGTTCTCTCATCCGAGTAAAAGTTGAATCTGCCATTCTGGGGGTTATTTTGCTTGAAAACCTCCAGAGAAAGCAAGACTTTGAGTTTTTACCATTTATAGTTAGTTTTAGAAAATTCAGCGTATGAGGTTTGCTATCTGCCTTCCTCCCCTCGTTTGGACAGGAGCGTCGTTGTGCTGGTTGCCTGGGACCACGCTTTACTCTTGTGGGTACAAGGGGGAACGTGACCACCCAGGATGAACTCACACTCCTTGGATAGAGAGGGAGTAACTGTGCTGGGTACTCCCAGTCTACTGCCAAGGGTGCTGTTCCATATGCTGTGGAAGAGCTGGTACCTGGAAGACACGGACTCACAGCCTTCAAGAGTTCACCCAGCTAATGAAGAGCAGTATTTGTCCATGCCACCACCAGAAGCTTGGGCATTCCTGCAGCAGGATCACAGCCATGCAGGAGGGCATCCAGTCCGATGGAGAGCCCAAGCCCTGGGGGAGCTGTGTCTTCCTGGCTGTGTTTCATTGAGCAGGAGGGGGTTATTTTTAGCAAACAATGCCAATTAGAGAGGGATTGTTCAATAACTGCATCTCAATGGAGAGCAACAGATGCTGGCACAGCTCTGAAGGACCCCATCTGTGGAGGGATCCTCTTGGGACAGGGGAGGGGGCAGCTGAGCTCTGCTTCTAGTTCTTCTACTGCTCTAAACTTTCCAGGTCACAATTCTTGTACCTTGAGCAGCAGAAGCAGGCCTCACTGAGTGTGACCAGGATCCATGGTCTGCTGGGGGACCTCAGAAGCATCCTTTTGAAGCACTGAGTCTACATGCCATAGCTGTGTCCACTCATTGGTCTCAAAAAAAAGCCGGTGCCTCTGGCCACTCATGTCAGCTGCAGCTGGGGAGAGGACTT
>WEIS01032036.1:615-10849 GCA_013389965.1 Todus mexicanus | reverse complement strand
TATTTGTAGTAATAATGTAGTATAATATTTGCTAAAATAATTTGCTTCACCATAAGAGAAGTTTTAATAAGAAGAAAACCTGATGGAAGAAGAGAAAACATGCAGGCCTTCAGCCTCCACGTCTACATGTAAGATGTATTAGGGTGTTCTTTTCTTTTAGGGATTTGAAGAGTCTAGCTTTAAAGTCAGATTAATTTATCTTCTAAAATGACAGACATGGGATAACTGTACTCTGGGATTGGATTATGTATTCAGTTCAAGAAGTACCTGTGTGTGACAGTTCAAAACCAAGAAAGGTCTCTGTCACCAGAGGGAAAACAAAGATTCTCATAGTACAAGATACTACATCAGCCCAGGTTGATAGAGTATAACATAAACATTTCCCAATATGAAAAACAGTACTTTGTTTTAGAAAATGGTGATGTTTTGTTGCGGATGATCTCATACAAAATGAAATATTTGGTGTAATCTGATGTTTTAAGAACACAACTCTTGCCGCTGCTAGGAAAAACTCTTTCCTGAAATTGCCCTGTTTATTATCCTAACCTTACAACATACCCTGGTTCTGCCTGGCAGTCACATTAAAACTTAAAATGACAAATCAAAATTTCTAAACCACAAACGCACGTGCACATACACATGGAGTGTACCTATAGAGAGAGGTTTTAAGATCAGTTCTTTAGGAGGATAGCTCTGACTTCTGATGTGGCTTTTGGGAAGTCTCCTAAGGAGTTAACATTTCATTAGGGAGTTCAAACAGGTTCTTGATTCTCTCCTTGCTGAACTTGAAAATACTGCAGATGAGTCCAGACCATCCAAAGAAATCCTTCTGAATCCTCACAGAAAGGAGGCTGGTAATATCTGCTAAATTCTGAATAGCTCCATATGTCTGAGAGCTCCAATCGCTGGTCTCAGGTCAGGCAGTGGTTTTGCTCTGTGCCAGGCACTGACATTTGTTGTTGATGGATTTTTATTTCACCTTCTCATGTTCAACATTCCTTTGAGCTGGAACATTTAGTTTAAGGCTGTCTGGGTGCCATGGATAGAATCATCTTTAATCTTCCTACCATGAGAAATTCTGCAGGAGCAGATCCAGGTGCAACGGTTGTTGATTGGGTAGAAGTGTTTTATATCAACCCGTTAATTCTTACAGAAGGTTTGTGATGTTTGTTTTTCTTTCAATCTGAGCTTTTTTGTTCACTTCTTATCTCTACCTTTTCTCCATTGCTCTGGGGGCAAAATAAACTATGACAACAATGTTGAATGTAAAACCTCTAAATAAATACTTGGATAGCTTTAAAGGCCCTTTATCTGACATGAGGACTTCATGTTTCTCAAGTATTTACTTTACTTTCTGGACAATGTGTGCCAGTGAGATCTATATAAGTAGAGCCAAACCAATATATCTGGAGAAGTAATCAGCCACAGTACTGTATTTCTGTCCTTTCCAAAAAACCGAGTCTGTTGCTTCTCCTGCCAAGATCTGGCAGGTAGCTTTGAGGAGATTAATGGCCATGGTGATTGTTATTATTGGTGCCTTTCTATTACATTCCAAATGCTTATTTACTGAATAGCTTGAATGTGCTGAAAAAAAGCAGATTAGCATGTAGGATGTTGCGATCTGACCATATATTTGTTTATAACTTTATGTTCTCCAGGGTACTGGGGGAACACAGCCTTCTAAACTACTCAAGGGATCAAAATCATCTGTACTTTCAGAGGCAGTCTATCAGTCATATGAACATTATTTTAGTCCTGCCAATATGCTTAATATATTTGCTGGAAGTTGACTCACTCACCGCTGATGAAGGTGAAATTGAAGTTACTGGCAAGTTTCATGTATTAGTTCTTCATCTCTAACTTGCTTTGATCAAATAACATTGCTTCCAGGATGAGGTCAGATTGTTCTTATCATCAGTTTTTCTTCTTAATTTGGTGGTTTGTTACCAACTCTATTCAAAATACTCTGAAGTATTTTCTCCTATGAAAACTTTTGTGTGCTAGGGTCAAAGTGTGGGAAAAAAAATAGATGAAGGCATGTTATTTGGATCCTAGTTGAAAAAATATGCAGTGACCCTGTTCTGTTTCTTGTTAAAAAACTAAGATGGACAAATCACACACTGAACCAGTAAATAGGGCTGTGCAAGTACTAGGAGTTCCTCTTCTATTTCAGTGTACTCTTTTGCATGGTTTCCTGATGTGGTGGAAAAAGGCTTTGGTCTTCTGGAAGCCTTTGTATAAGCATATTTCTAGGCCACACGAAGATGTGCCTGTGGGTACTGGCTGAATAGTTTTGAGAGTAGTGTACCAAAACAGGTGGAAATATACTCTCTGGGTTTTTTTTAATGAATGCATTTTTCTGGGCACTTTGCCACCGAGCTTTCCATGTTCAAATCATTAAAGTACAGCCTTAAGAACTTCAGTTAATAGTTCCCAAAGTGTAGGATCTTATCCAAGGATCTTCTTCAAATGTTTGTCTTGTCATGCAAAGCTAGTAATGTCCTTATTTTCATCATTTCTCTTTGTGAATTTGACTGAATTCTCTATTTTCTTATTATTTACACCAGGGCCCTGTGTAGGCCTTAACGACCCTGACCAGCCCCGCCTGAGGCTGTCATCCACACCCCACTCTGTGGACCCACCAGGTAGATATGAGCTCATGCCCTTACTATGGGTACATTTGCAATCTGAAGAACTTATTTTTGGTGCTGAGTTTTGGTCTACCAAAAGGGTATTAAGGGATTCATTACTTTCACAGAGGGTGGCAGGTACAGCTGGAGTGGAGGAGTGGTTCTTTAGCAAGGGGAGTTTGCCAACAACCTGTTCAGAGATCTCGTCTACAGAATACTTTTGCCTCTAAGAACTTGTCTGCAGAGAATTCTTGTTTTCACTGTAGGTGCTTTTGTTAAGGTCTGTAGAAGTGCTATGTGTTCCACTGCTCTTGTATCCTAGTTTTTGAATCTTCTCCTATGGAAAAAAAACGGAAAATGTCTTCCAACATTATTTAGTTTTCTTCCCTTTTTTTTTTTTTAGTGGACATTCAGGACAGCAAAGAGACTTGGTAGTGGCACACTATATTTTAAATAACTTGCTTTTTTTGGTTGCAGGCTTATTTATCCATTACATATAGACTGAGGTATTTTAGAAAACTAGTAAAATAATAATTCATTTTGTTTACAAGAATATCTGATAGATGTCTGAAAATGTAAAAGAGAAGGGATCAAAAAAGGAATACAAACAAAGAAGGGAGACATTTTATTAACTCAGAGAACTGCTGTTATCTTAGGGTAAGTTAAACTCTCCCTTGGCAAATTTAAATACAATCTAGCGTAGTTATGGACTTGTTAGCCCTTACTAATGTGTCTAATGAGTTTTGCAGAGGAAAATAATACAGTCAAGGGTTAGGAAAGAGCTCTCAATAATGGTTCTTCTAAATTGTCACAATCTGCAATGTCAGAAGAAATGGAAACCCTCCGTCTACAGAAACAACAATTGAAAGAACCAAAGCCCTCTGACTGGGTAAACTGTGAAAAGAAAGGTGGCGAACAGGAGGCTTGTGAAAACCTGTGTCTGGAAGACCACCTAAACATACATCTGAACATTAATTCAAATCTATGGCTGTAGAGGCTGAACTGGAGAGTTCTGATACAGATTTTGCTGGACTGGAAAACTTGAGGTTTTGAATGGCTTCTAGCTTAACAGAGAAAGCACAAACATGGTCTTTGGTTACCTATAAAATGATCGTCATTGATGCTGCTAATGATTCTTCTTCCAACTGTTGAGGAAGAAAAAGAACACAGAACAAAAAGCAAGAGATTGTTGGGGCAAGGGAGGCGTGGTATGTCTACCTCAAAAGGAAGCAGGATATTTCAGTAAGAACGGGAAAAGAACTGAACCAGTCTTTCTGAAAAATATAGAATAGAATAATCAAAAAGAATGACTAAAAGCTAGGGAAATTCTCTATGTAAGAGAATCTTATTAAAAGATGGATCCATATAAGCCTAGGTCTCATAGTAGATTTACTTTCAAAACAGACACGTGAATGTAAAAGAAGGAACAAGTGTGACAAAGATGACTCTTCATTTCCCTTGGGCATGCAAAGCATCATCCCTGTGTGTAGGTGCATGATATTAATTAGTAGGCAGAGTGTGTCAGCAGTGTCTCTGACAAAATGCTACAAGCACATCGATGTAAGCCTAGGTGGAATGTGTGCTTACAGTTTATTTATACTATCTATCATTACAATGATGATATGTGTATGTATAATGGAAACTATAATTTATCCCTCAAAGATAATTGTATAGAGTGAATTTGAAGGATAAGAAAGAGGTTAATTTAGGGAGACAAAGAAAGATATAGAAATCAAGTTTTGATCTGTGATTCCAAAAGTTTGTTTATAACAGGAAATACCATGATAAAGTTGGCTAGACTTAGGACAGCTTTTTGGCTTAATTTTTTTTTAATTCTGGCTGAAAAGCTCGCTCAAAGAGGAGAACAGTGTTGAGCTGGAAATTGGTCTTGGAACAGGAAGCTTAGAGTTTTTGGTAATAGCTCCATAATCTTTCTTTGTAACAGGTGAGGAGCTGAGTTGTTGGATTACTTGATTGTGAGAAGATTGTTAGTGCGGTTGATTTATGTTTACTTCTTAAGCTGTGATTGGCCCAGTTGTGGAAATCTGTGAGTGAGACTACTCACCAACTTGAAATGTGGAGGTTGTCTTGAGAAATATCAAACATCTGGCAGAAATGATCTTTCCCCAACATGATTTTATTATCTTGACACTTTAAATGTAGTGTATGCTGAGCTATAGATCTGCATACTAAATTCAAATATTTGACAGTAATTTTTCCTGATTAAAATATCTAAAGCTATAAGGGATGGTGCTGGTGAAGCCTAGTTGATAACTCAAACCTATGTACTGCTGTTTATTCACTACCAAAACCCTCAGTGTGGCATTGCAAGTGTAGCTGAAAGCTCTGTTCTGGTGTGGTGTGAATGAGAGGATGTATTTTGTTTCCAAGGTTATTATCATTCTGTAATCCAGAGACACAAATGGTCTGCTGAGCAACTGCTGTACATACAGGATAGAACCGTCTGATCATGTAGTGAAATTTCACTCCTGTTGTCCAGATTCTGAAAAGCATTAAAACACAGCTAAAGCTATATGGGATGTGTTCTTCAAATTCTTGTTTATGGTCTCATTTCAGAGAGTAATGCATTCATGATACAATATTTTCTTGAAGCTCTGTTGTATACTGTCAATGTTTGAGGATACTGCCCTGCTAAAATAGAATGGACCATTATGAAGATTGTTCACATTCAGATGAAAGATTCTTATTAAAGTAACATTTGTGAATCAGTGACAGGCAGGAAAGACATGTTTGAAAATTTTAGCATCCACAATGAAGTGTGAAACATTTCAGCTGGAACCTACTGATCTGGCAATGGATTTAAAAGGTAGTTTGGCTGTTGCAGTCCAGATTCTATGACAGAATAGTGTCAAATATCAGGAGAATGGTCTTGGACCCAAAGTTTACTGTCAAAATACTACATTGTCAACCAAAAACAGAATAGGAGGCAGTACTGAAATGTGTAATTCACAGTGTATGTCAATAAAGAAAATTAAGAAAGAATAAATACCACGGTTCTGCTGAGCATACACAAACACAATGCTAGATTTTTGCATTTTCAGATGGAGACCACGTTGCCTGTACAAACTGCTTCACATCTCACAGGTTAGCACTCCAGAATACCAAATGCTTTATACAGGATATAAGTTAGCAAAAGACTCTCCTCTTTGAAGTTCATTAGAAATACAAGCGTGTGGAAACAGGTTTGTCTACATCATCTGTTAGATGATGAAAGACTGCTTTCATTACTGATTTGAACTTGGTGACACTCTAGCAAATGGGATTTACAAATGTTACCACTTATAGCTTTGAGAAATTCTTTAGAGGAAGACCACCTCCCAGCATGTGTTGGGTAGTTCACAAGGAAAGCCTCCACTTCAAATTTCAAGCTTTTTTTTTTTTCTATTTCAGCAGCTACTTGACATTTTTGAGGCATATGAATGGATGTGGAAGGACAACATGGTCTGATGGTGTTCAAGTCAATGGGGTGCAAGATATATAAATAAAATATAATAACTTATTTTGGGTAAGCTATATTGAAAGACAAGTCTGTTCAATGCTCATAGCTGTTTTCTTGTTTCTTCTCTTTCTTCCTTTTTCATACATTCTTTTAAAAAGAGTAATAAAATATATGTAACTTACTATTGTAGAGACTCTTCTAAATTTATTGATTTTTCATGTGATTTCTTGCGAACAGTTTAATTGTTACAGGTCACATTGTTTAACCAGTTCTGCTCTCTTCCATAGGATTGCTGTAGCGGTGCACACTGCTTGCTGTTTTCTGAGATGACAACCTATCTTCTGTCATTCATAAAAGTCTAGAAAAGATCTACACACAACTCAACTTTATGGCAAAAAATAGTCTTAAGAAAAATAACACTGAACTGCTAAATCTTGATTTCAAGTTCATGTTTGTGGTGGAAGGGAATATGGTACAGCAGAACCTGACAGCACATGTCTTTTTTTTCAACCAAAAATGCACTTCTCCTTATGTGCTTATTTCTTTTGAGCAATTAAAGGTTGCATAGGACAGCTGGTGAAATGAAAGACTAGTTAAAGGCATACATTGCATCTTCATATTCCTCTATATCAGCAGAACAATGAACTGTGAAACTTCTTAAGTTTTCATGCCTTTCATCTATGTTACACAGGATGCTACTGTTTTAGTGGGGTTTTTTAACTGCTCCATTTTCTAAAACCTTACTTTCCCCTGCCCAGGGAAGGTAATGCATGAATAACACCTTAGCACTTAGGGAACATTTTTCATCTTTAATTCTGGTAAAGCACATTAAAAGAGGAAAGTGAGGATAATTATGTCCATCATATAGGCAGAAGGTCTGCAGCAGAAAAAGGATAAATGACTTGACAAAAAGCACATAGAAAAGCAGAAGTACGAGTGGAAGACAACCACTCACAAGTCTGAGAATAGTTGCTGTCCCTTACTTCTTAAAGGTAGGAATAAGAGGTACTGCGCAATCTCTTCTCTGCAATATGTCCTTTCATAACATGGCTGGGTTTGGCTGTCATTGCTTTCTCCTGCTTAACTGACACAGTTGCAACTTTTTTAACCACATATAAAGTTTTGGTAGTATTTCATGTGATATCCTCACAACACACTAGGGAAGTGGGACCTAGATGAAAAAGATAAAAGGTGAAAACAAACTACTTGGGAAGCCACAGTCTGATAGTTCATAGTTCACTATTACAGTGGAAGGCTGTTTCCAGATTTGTGCAGTTCCCTGTCCAGCTCCAGGTAAGGAGGGACTGCCAGAGTGGTGGAAGACAGACTTGGAGCTCAATATGACTTTGATAACTTTGAGAAATGTCCTGAGGGGGAAAAAAAATAAGATGAACTTCAGTAGGAAGAATTTGGAGGTGCACAATATAGGTGGGAATAATTGGCCATGCAAAGACAGGCAAGAGAACAGCTGCCAGGTAACTTGTTTACAGAAAGGGACCTGTAAATTGTTGAGGATAAAACCAAAAGCAAATATCATCATGCTGTTAAAATCCAGGGCAAGATATATCAGTGTGAATTATCAGGTTTGATATATTTGATATATACATGCATCTTACAGAACAGGAAGAACCACAACTGGATTACTATGTTCAGTCTTGAACACTGCTGATCAAGATTCATTGAAGAGAGTCTGGAACAGTACAAGGAAAATTAAGAAGTTCAGACAGCATGGTTTGCAGGGTAAAATCATTTAGTTTAAAGAAGAGGAGTCTGATGGGAAAGGTGAGATTAATCTTTAAGTATGTTAATGTCTAATGCACAGAGGAAAAGAATGATCTGTTGTCTATCTTCATGACAGATATGACAAGATGTAATGAACATCATTGTCAGTAAGGAACCTTAAAGTGAAACATTAGATAATCTTGTTATCATGAAGTAAAGTGAAACACTACAACAGCTGGCTTAAGGACACTCCGTCACTGGATATGTCTCAGGATAGGTTTATCATCTACTGCAACCCCCTCTGAGGGCTGAGCAGGGGACTCGGTAACTCCTGGGAGTCTTTTCTGCCTCTAGCTAATGGTTTTGGCATGAAGCATTCCAAACAGAAAGACTTTATGACCCAAATAATGCAGGTCCTCTCATAGCATGAGATCTGGGGTTTCAAGATTTCATAGTCTCATTAAAGCACAAAACACTTAGAGTTGTCACATCCTTAACCAAAAGCATAAACATTCCATCTGGTTTTATTTACACTTCCTTGGGTCTGCAGACAACTGGAAACACTAGCGCAGACGTGTAACCTGTGCATTTCATCCTGAGTATGGAAGTCTGCTATCATTCAAGGAAAAGTCGTGAAAGCACTATAGGAGGCATGCTTAGGGTCTTGTCTCTCCAAATAACATAAGTGGATGAATAGGGTCTTTCTGCACCTGTTTATAATTAGGTTCATTACAAAATTTCTTTAGTATGGCTTTAGTTTAATTGAAATTTAGCAAGTATAAATTAGAATCAAGAGCAGGTAAATTAATGCGCTGCTGGTGGAAGGCCAGCTGAAGCAAGTATGTCTTGTCCCATTGTCTCAGTGTTGATACGTGTCTACATGGACATATCCCACTGAAGCAAGTGCATGGTAACTTTCATACGCTTTTATGAGCTGGATTTGGTACACTACATTATTCCTTGTTTTCTTTGGACTTCAGTGTGATCAAGCTGATTTATGTCAGTTGAAAAAGCTTTAAATTTAACATTTAAACAAGCAAAAAGAATTCATGTTCTTGGTTTAATCTTTTGGGACACTGGAATTTAGTAAAAAGCTTGGGTAGAAATGCCAGGATCATTGGCTATCACGAGGAATGGAAGGTGAGGAGAAGGAACATGCAAAGAATGGTTTTGAGAAGTAATTTAACTTTTTGTATACATTTTAGGAATTTTAACATGCAGCTATTATTGAAGAAATAAATGGGGTGATTCTTTCTGTTCAGAAAGGAAAATTTTACTTATTTTCATATGAGTGTGTTTCTGTAAAGCTAATATGACACGGTTAGGACTTTATTCCTTGCATAGGTTTGTTGGTATGCATCATTTCTTCAGTGAAACACAGAGAGATTAAAGGAGGATGGAAAGGAAGCTGAAATGAAGGTTCTAAATAAAATTTCTCAGGTGAGCATAGTAAGGTGAGCTGTATTGCCCAGATGCAATTTGCAGTACATATACCTGACAAGATGTTGTTTGTTCTATACTTCTGTTTCAAAAAGTAGTAAATTACCTAGCATGGAGTTAATAATGAACATGGCTGGGCTATCTAGTATTTTGGCATCCCTATGCTGTTACTACACACTGGTTTATCCCTCATTAGGGCAGTCAGTCTCCTCCTTCTTACTTCTCTGTATCCTTCTCTCAGGATCAGTCTATTTTCAGCTAGACTCAAGTGCAGGTATGATAAAACCAGCTTGTTGGGAGCCTTGAATTTCCTTAGGCTATCCTACCTCTGATGAGATGGAAGTTCAGGAAACTCTACTGCAAAAATATTTGTTAAATGTGTGTGACATTTAGTTACATTTGTTACAGGGCGTGTGGGAAGCATCACTGAGGCGCTGAGAGAACATGGTCATTACGCGGCGAAGGGCCACAGTGAAGAATGTAGCAACTCAGACAGCAGTCCCGCACAGACATGCAACAGTGCAAGTCTCCAGCTGCGGTGAGTGCCTGAGCCTGGCACTTGAACTAGAAGGAGTCAGGGACACCACTTGTGTGCGGTGCAAACAAATAGATTACCTGCTCAAGCAGGGAGTTGAGCTGAGAGAGGAGGTAGAGAGATTAAAAACCATCAAGGAATGCAAAAATGAAATAGATTGATGGAGCCACACCCTGAGGCCAAGGCAGCAGGAAGAGGCCCTACCAGTAGTGGAGAACATCCTCTCCTCCCGTCATCACACGGATGGAGGGGACATAAAGGGCAGGAGGGGAGATATTTGGAGGCAGGTCCCAGCTTGGAAGGGCCAGTGGATCCTTCCTCCACCTCTCCTCCTCCCCCATTGCCCTCACTTAAGGGGTATGGACCTCTCAAATTTGAGGTGCCTTCTGATGAGGAAATCACAGCATCAGTTGGCGAGTCCAATCACCAGGAGAAAGGAGAGGACCT
>WEIS01032028.1:0-10060 GCA_013389965.1 Todus mexicanus | reverse complement strand
AACTGAGGAGCCAAGAACTGGACTCAATAATGCAGACGTGGCCTCTCCAGGGCAGAGTAGAGGGGGAGGAGAATCTCCCTGCACCTGCTGCCCACACTCTTCTTAATGTAGCCCAGAACACCATTGGCCTTCTTTGGCCACAAGGACCCATTGCTGGCTCATGGTGAACATGTTGTGCACCAGCACTCCCATGTCCTGGAAATTAATTCAAGTGAGTGTAAAGCTCATCTATGAGGAATCTGGATGGGACTGTCACTTTTAAGGATGATTTAAGAGTGGATATTCCACAGTTTAAGACTGTGGATTCAGGGCTAGTGAAATCCTAATGTGTTGAGATAGGAAATTTCTGATAGAAATAAGAGCTGATAGCTGTAGCCCTGAAACCAGAGACTGTTGAATTCTTCCTTGTGGTGCATTTGGAGAGAAGCTGCTGGCTGTGGAACTACATTTCACTGATGTGCAGTAGGTTCACCCATTATGGAGGTCTAGAATTCAAGGATTCTTGAATTACATACTCTTCTAATGTCTGTTTCATTTCATTTTTGTCTGAAGAAAAGGAAGGATTTATAGGCAGGTTCTCACTGATCCTCTCGCTAGGATGTCTGATCCATGCTAAAAGAATGGACCCACCTCATTGATCCTTATGGGAAAGTCTTGTGTAGAGTGAGCTTAAAAAATAAGTCATAAAAATTTAATACATCTTTATCTAACAAGTTTTGCAAGTAGTAAGTTTTAATTTTAGTGCAAAATGGAGTACTAATATGTAGCATAAACGTGAAGAGATTTTTTTTTTCCCTCAAAACCTGGAAATGCAGCTGACAATATCTATTAGAGTTCTCTACAGTTTGTAAGAAGGAAAGTTACATTATTATAAAAAAATAGGCTTGAGCTAATCTGAAGACCACAATATTTTTCCATAGCAGAAGAGCTGATAAGATCCCTCTTTCAGTAAGAAAACATCTATTATTGATCCATCAATAAGGAAAAAGTGAAAAAAAAAAGTCACGAGATGAATTAGTTTAAACTGGGACAAGGTTTCTAAAACTGCAGAATTAATTGTTGTTTAACAGTAGGTTACCCTCTTCAAATCTAGCAAAAAAACTTCATCTCCTACGATCGTTGAGCATGGTGTCAAGGTACATGAATGCACTGCTTCTACTCATCTCTTCTGCTGTGACCGGAACATATTCCCACCAATACTATCCTGTGCCGTGGTATGATATCCCACACTGGCCTATCATGTATGATATGCTTTACACATACACAGTATTCCATAAGATAGTATGGATATCTTTGTACAGAAAGCCTATTTTCTTGGGGTTTTGTGCAAAAAGGATCTACATGAGTAGTTTTGCAGAGGATGCAGAACATCCTGCTGCTTTGCTGACTGGATATAATCTTCTGAAAGAACATTTGGATTTGCTTCTAGTGATTTTCACTTGAAACTTGGATTGTTCCTGCTTCTGGAACTGGACATCTTAAATAAGGCTCTCCTGAAAGGCTGGGGTAAAATGCTGATTGTTCTTATCTATGCTAATCACAGAGGCACTAAGTCAATCTATGCTAGTTGATGAAGTAGCACTCTCTACCCTCAGGATATTTTATTCTCTTCTGTATTTTTTATTTTTTTTTACCTCCTTAGAATTTAAAGTGGGATATGTTAAATGGATTGCCAGGAACTGGTAGTCTGAGTAAAGGCAATACAAAAGGTGCTACACTGAACTTGGCTGAGGTGAAAAGCTTCTGCCTTAAAGGTAAACAAGAGCAAACTTAATTTCTGTGGTTACCCTTAGGGTCAAATCAATAAGTACTCTGTTTTCCCTGCTTGAAGTTTATACTTTCTCTAGGAATGTGATTTTGCTTTCAATGAGCCCCAATTCTTCTTCCTTGAGAAAACAAATTTCATCTCCAACCCATAAATAATCACAGGAAAAAATAAAAGCAGCCTAATTTCCATCTAACCTTTCTTTTTAATGATTAATGGATACTATTTATGTAAACTGTTTCTACATTCCAGCACGAAATGAAATTTAAATTGCAAATTTTACAGTGGCGTATTTTAGCTGGTGACCCTTTCCCCAGTCACAAATTTAAAAAAAAAAACCCCAACAATTACATT
This sequence comes from Todus mexicanus, assembly GCA_013389965.1. Lineage (NCBI taxonomy): Eukaryota > Metazoa > Chordata > Aves > Coraciiformes > Todidae > Todus > Todus mexicanus. The sequence goes on along the minus strand of WEIS01032028.1, from coordinate 7,941 downwards.
TGTAATAAAGATGCTAATGCATTTTTTGTTTTTTAGGGCACATAAAGTTCTTGCTGCCAGCAACTTTATTTTCCTTGTCAATGAGCCAATAAAAATGGATTTTCCAAAGTGCTGCAGGATGTGTGTGTTTAGGAAGGTAGCTGAAGAGTCACTCTCAGCACATCCACTTTGCAGCCGCATTCATGGTCACGCAGACCTGCTGCACGTTGAAGGCTACATCGTCTTCCTTTCTCCACAGACAAGAGCAGCCTTTTGAAGGAAAGTAGGTTTTCAACATGTTTGAGGCATCTGAACCTTCGAACTACCGAAAGGTCTTTTCAGCAGCCATAATAACTCCATTGTTCAAGGCTGGTGCCAAAGATGCATCATGCCCACCTGCCTGCCAAGGTCTAAGTCCTGCACTTCGCTTAGATAGCCCTTCATGCAGGTCTGCCAGGAGGGACAAAGAGCAGAGCTCCCGGCTGAGATGCGGTGCGGTCCCCGGAGACCGCCTTTCGCTAACAAAACAGCTCCTCTGAAGTTATTTGAGTTCCACAGAGCTTTTGATTTAGGGTCTTGGAGACAATTTGGTTCCAGCTGAAGCATACCTACCAAACACTGACCTCTTTCTTCTGCTGCTAATTGCACTCAGGGCCCTCTTAGGCAATTAAAATGAGATGGCGTTTTTGTAATTCATTTGTTTGAACTCTCAGGGAGGATACAGAAGTGACGGAGAGGAGAGAGCTAGTGTTTTTTCTGTCTCATCATATTCAGGACTATTCAGCTGTGGCTTTCAAAGGGCAGTACAGTTCTATCAGCCCCTTGAAAAGGCTGGCAGCCACCGTGAGATGCACAGTCCCACCGAGATGCAATGAAAGATGAGATGCTGCAAAGCCCAATGAACTTGTCACATCAGTTTGGGGATTCTTGAAGAGAATGAGTAGAAGCAGGGACTTTCCAAGTGTGTGTGGCAAAAATTACACCAGAACAGTGTGCATTTTGCTGCTTTAGATTTGCTGGTCTTGTGAAGTGAAAGTGGAATAAAAAGGTGAAAATAATAATAAAAAAATTGCTATAAAAAGAGGGAGAGACAGGGATGGGGGAGGGAGAGGGGGAGAGTGGATGTAGTTTCATCCCTAAGGCAGCAAACTAGACAGAACCACATAAAAACTACTTGAGAAGTCTGGGGTTTTTTTGAGAAGGCTTTGGGGGGTGTGTGTGTAGGACCAAATGCTGGTTGTGTATCTAAGAAGAAAGGTGATAGTGACCATTAGAAAAGAAAAGCATTCAGAAAGGCAGAGTTTCGGTACTGAGTAACTCTGCTTACTGACAGGGCCAGGAGACAGAGTGAGGCACTGGTCTGTGTGACTAGCAGTAAGAAAATGACTTTTTAATTGTAGACTGAGAAAACTTGTTCTGTGAAACGTTAAACATAGAACTCCTGGGTGTCATTTTGAAAGCTGCTTTGCAGGATAAAAAAGTACTTTAATACTATGTATATGAACCTTCTCTGCAATGTTCTTGAAAACTGTGACAGGGATGAACTCAAGGAACTTCAGGCTGTAACTTTTGTCTTGGCTCCTATGAGTACCTAGTTGTTCCTGACTATGACAGGTCTCTTGGGAGAGGACCACCACCATTTGCTGGGAATCTAAATGATGTGCAACAGTAGCTGGAGTGACAGGGCTGATAATTGAACAAGTACAATCACCTTGCTTTAACTGGGATGAAACTAGCTGCTCTGTGTTGCAAATGGCTGGTAAGGTGCCTCGGATGCTGTAGATGACTCTTTGGAGTGCTGTTCATGGCACAGGATTCAGAGGGTGTTCAGGCCAGGAGTTAACAGCAACCTGAGCATCCCCCAAAGGTGAACTTAGTGACGCAGAGTCACTGCACAGTAGCCAAGCAACCTGTGTTCCAGAAACCCCAAATATGAGTTTGCAGGCCCAGGCTCTAAACGTAGTGTGATGATCTTGACGTAGCACACTAGCATTTATGTTTGCAGGTTCTGAAGCCCAAGGAAGCCCAGTGTTGATGCTTTTGCTGGATCAATGGCACATACACTACATGCACTTACAGCTTTCGTAACTTTGCTTAGCTCTAACTAAATTCAAGAGGCTTGAAATCTCAGTGATGGCTATAATCACTTCTGTGACATGATATAATTGGTTACCCTGACAATTTAATAACACATAGAGCAGTCTTTGTATTGCCACCAGCCTTGAGCAATGCCATTGTGTGACTTTTAGAGTTTCCATCTAGTGTTCTGGCCAGTGAAAGCCCACCTGACCTTGCTTCTTTGCTTAATGACTCTATGTGAGGACTAACTTGCTCTGATTTCTCTTTGCTCACAATATATGAAAGTTTTTTATCTGAAAGTATTTTAACTGAAAGTGTTTTGTAGTTACAGTATGAGGTTGGTTCCCTTCAGTAGTTCATTTTTACCACTTATTGTACAGGTGACCAAAGTGCTGAGCTCAATTTGTACAGAGCAATACTCTTGCTGCCCTTCAGAGCAGGCTTCTGCTTAACGTTAGGTTCAGATCTTTCCTGACAAAGAGGCACTAAATTGATTTAATGGACTGTTATAACCACAGACAAGGCTTCAGATTAGAATAAACCCACTTTTTCCACACTCAGTTACTTCTCTGTAGAGGTTAGTGGCTTTTACTGAACACGAACTTATTCCTGATGATATTAGAAGTAACACAGTTGAGTTTGTAAATGAGCATGGTTAAATGGAGTCTGTAATGCATAAAAATGGAACTTTGACTATTTCATCTCTTCTTTAATGAAGGTATTCGAGCAAAGTATTAGTTATATTGCTTAAATAGTTTTAGTACAATACAGCACTGAGGATGCTGAACCTCTTAGCTTGTTGATTGCGTGGTTGTTTCAAGTGCTAATCATGACTGACAAATAATTCAAGCAATGTATCTAACTCTATTAAAGGATATATCCCAACAACCACAAAATCCTCATCTGAAAGGCAAATCCCATCTCCTGTAGCCCACTGAGAATCTTTCCAAGCTGTGCACAAAACAAAATGTTTGTTGTGCTGCTGGATGTGAATATTGACTTTTAATTCACCCTTTAAAATTAAAATCAGGAGAAGAGAAAACCTTTTCTAAAGAGTTTCAGCTCCTTCTGATTTAACCAATTATCAGTATACACTTAAGAAAACATCATGCAGCATCCTTCTTCCGTGACTTTTAATTTACCTGAATGGGCAAGGGAAGGCTTTGGTGGCAGGTTTATTATTATTTTTTTTAAATAAAACTATTGATTTTTGTACAACCCATTCTGTTGTGAGAGCCAAGACTGAAACAATTGCTTATTTCCACCTCTTGCAAGTAAATGTATGCAAGGTATCATATACTTCCTCTCTGTAGCCCTATAGATATTGCACAGATTCAAGTCTTTTAATACAACAAGAGTGCAGTGCCCTTCCCTATCCTACCATGCAGCACAGCAGGCAGCCTCTGTTTTAGGGAGAAAGAGGAGGTCATCCATGCACCCATCCTGAGGCGGACACTTTGTGAATGACTCATGTTACTATTTTATTGCACTGACAGGCAAAAAGTGTGGGGGAAAGGGAGGTCCCTATATTTAGAGAAATGTACAGTCCTGTCTGAGATATGGTTTTGCTCTAGATGAGTCAGATAGGATGAGCTACCTGAGGCGGGTGCTCTACCTGGTCCCTGGGCTAAGGTGGGAGACCTTCTTGTGGCCTTTCAGTATTTAAAGGGGCCTTTCAGAAAGATGGGGACAGACTTTTTAGTGGGGCCTCTTGTGGCAGGACAAGGGGTGATGTTTTTAAACTAAAAGAGGGAGATTCAGACTAGAGAGAAGGAAGAAATTTTTGACAGTGAGGGTGGTGAGACTCTGGCCCAAGTTGCCCATAGTGGTGGTTGATGTCCCATCCCTGGAACCATTACAAGTGAGGTTTGTCAGGACTCTGAACTGCCTGATCTAGTTGCAGATGTCCCTGCTCAGGGCAAGGATGTTGGACTGGATGACCTTCAGAGGTCAACTCCCATCCAAACCATTCTATGGTTCTATGATGCTGCCTCCCAGCTTGGATGTAGGTGGTTTATTTTGGACAGGGGAGGGGTGGTGGTGGAGGAGGAGACATGGAGGAACAAACTGCAGGTGTTTGGGAAAGACTTCTGCTGCCAAGGATATCTTCAGGATCAGTGTCATTCCAGGGTGTTCTCATGGGGAAAGTCAGAGTGTACATCTGGATTCCAGACCACTCACATCGTGAGCACCTCTGACTCTTCTGCTTTTTTGCCGCTTTCATCTGCAGCCTGAGCATGTCCCGCTCCTCAGCGCGCTGTTCATTGCATGTTGTAAAGCATTCTGTCTCATCTAGATAAGACGTTTCCTAGTGAGGGGAAGATTTCCCTGCGCTGTCCTCAGGGTATAGAGTTTGAAACCATTTACAACCTACTGAATTGCTATTATTTTTCTCTACCCTTGTACAGCACTTTTGCAAAAAAACCCCTAAGTTCCTATTCTTTTTATTATCCTGTACATTTTTTCATTAAAATATTTATCTTTTTTAAGCCCATTTTAAAGATCTCATGCTACAAGATTGCATGTGACACCTTCTATTTAAGTACATGCCATCACCAGAGGGAAAATTATAGAATACGACAGAGAACCAAAACACTGAGATTTGCCTGCTACATGTCTTGAAGTAAGTGGCAGGTTCAAGATTGTGGTGGAGGAGCCCTTGAGGGAGTTCACATTTACATATGGGTTCATCAGCATGCTCATTACTGCTGAGAGTGTACAGTTGGGTGAAAACAGAGTCCTTCACATGACAAAGAATTCCCTTGTGAATGATGATAATGATGCTGGTGAAGTGTTAAAAAAATAAAAAGGGGTCTTCGACAATTGTCCCCTTGTACTGGGCACTGCTGAGGCTGCACCTTGAATCCTGGGTTCTGTTTGGACTCCTCATTCCAAGAAGGACATTGAAGGGCTGGAGCATCTCCAGAGAAGGGCAACAAAGCTGGGGAAGTGTTTAGAGCACAAGTCTGGTGAGGAGCGGCTGAGGGACCTGGGGTTGTTGAGCCTGAAGAGGCTTGGGGAGACCTTCTTGCCCTCAACAGCTCCCTGCAAGGAGGTTGGAGCGAGGTGGGGTCAGTCTCTTCTCCCAAGGCACAAGCGATAGGGCAAGTGGAAACAGCCTGAAGTTGTGCTAGCAGAGGTTTAGTTTGTATATGAGGAAAAATGTCTTCCTTGCAAGGGTTGTCAAGGCCTGTCAACCCCTGGAGGGGTTTAAAAGCCTTGTAGATATGGTGCTGAGGCACGTAGTTTAGTGTTGGTTAATGGCTGAACTTGATGATCTTAAGGTCTCTTCCAACCAGAACAATTCTATGACTCTATGATTCAGGTCTATGAGCTTCATAACAGTCTAGAACTATATTCACAACTAAAGGAATTGCCAGAATCATCTTCCAAGACAGTTTTGTTGCTGAACACAGATGTTGAGTGCAGAACCTGGGCTGCAGTTTGTGGAAAACCCTAGATCACGTGTCTCTCTGATGAACTAAACCCACGAGCCAAACCCACAAGATTTGTTTTTACTTGTTCGTGCGATTTCTTTTTTTTTCTGTCAAAAGTAAAATTCTGTTAAAGTAGAAGCTTGTCTTGTAGGCCTTGTATTAAAAAAATTATCAATCTAAATCAGAAATTAAAATATTAACATGAAAAGCATTATAGCATCGATAATAGAACACATTGCATTTGAAAAGCCAAGCCCAATGACAGTTACATCATTTCAGACCTCTTAAGAACACCTGCATCAGTGAAACAAGCCAGAGAGAAATGTTTCCAAAGGAGAGTTTTGAATGTATTTTGGTCCTGTTAATTAAATCATTAACTTAATAACTCTAAAGAGGGATGCACATTATTGAAAACCTGTGAGAGTGGTGGTGCCTGCTGTTCCCTTGTAGTTCCTAGGCCTGTCTAATTTCTGCTCAGCCTGCCTTATCAGCATGTCAGATGGAAATCAGATCCCTTGCAGAAGCTGTATGATTACTGTTTTACTCTTAAGCAGATGTAAAACCTGACAGTTTTCTGACATTTTTGGCAATTGAGGACATGGAAATTTCAGATTGCAATGTTTCTCTGCACAAAAGCTTAATAGAGTTCATGTGATTTTCCATCTCTCCTTTTTCAAGAGGTACACAACAGCCAAACTGCGATGTTAACTGCCACAAAGAAAATCAGAATCTGCCACTTTTTTCCTTTTTTTTTAATTTAAAGGATCAGATTCTTATTTTCTATAAACTGGGTTCAGTTTTGCTGAAGTATGTTTGAACATTCATCTTGTTCCATAGCTTTGGTGTACGCCATTTAGCACAAGTGATTCAAAATTGATGACTTAATACTAGCTATTATTTTTATTTGCTAAAAAGGTACCAGTTTATGCTCTTTTAGTTCACAGTAGAATAAAACTGGAGTTAAGCATTGCTTTGACCAAAGAAAATTCAGTATATTCAGAGTTTGATTAGCTGATTTTTTCCCTTTTCCTGTCCTCAATTTTGCTTTTTTTCCCATTCTCAGTGTGCAGTAAAGTCACATCCTCAGCTCATTGTGGGTAAAAGATGATCCAGGCTTTTGGATCACATTAACTTTGCTGATAATTAGGACAAGAGGTTTTGAAAGAGAGAGGGGTCCATCAGCCTTCTAGGGGCCATTTCTGTGCTGTCCTCAGTTTACCCCATTGCTCCATTTCCTTCTTTCTGTGCATTGGTGTGTTTTGACTAATTTTAGTGAAATAATTCATTGTAATGTGGAATTACTTGGTGGGCGTTGCTTGTTAAAATAATTCACGGTTAGGAATATTGTTGCAACTGCACTTACTTTGGCAGTTTTTAAAAAAATGACATGGTCTTTTTGTACTAACAGATCTAATCATGTAGGACTTTTTCCCATTTATCTGTAGTGAACAGAGAAATATGTCTGTTGTGCATAGACAAACACTATAAAGCTGTATGCATACGATTAGAAGGCAGGACTTCGGCTTTAGAATCCTTCCAGCAAGCATTTAGCTAACTGCACAAAGGGGTTTCAAAAGAAGCTTGCTTTTTTTGTGGATCAACTAGTCCCATTGAACCTAAGACACAAAGCAGTCAGTACACTGTCAAAATTCAGCTTTGCTGGAGCAAAAAAACCATTCCTTGGAGAGGGATACTGGGAGCTGAGGGGATGAGATAGGGAGGTTTAGGGGGAAATTTGGGCTAGATAAAATCCTAGAAGAATTCACTGAAGAATCAGGTAGAAAGAAATAAGATTGCTGCAACTGGTGAGACTGCAAGGTGGAAGGAAGTGATTTCATTTCTCTGCTTTCTACCCATGCAACCTTCTAGTCCTGCATTCGCTTGTGTTCCAGGTCTTGCTGTCTTGTGCCTCCCAGGATGTCAAGAGGGGACCCAGAAGAGATGTGAAAAAAAGAAAAGTCTGTGTGTGTGAATCTGTGGAAGGAGAGTGAGGATAAAAGGGCAAATTTGGTGGGAAACTCTGGAAAGAGTTTTCCACTTCTGTCAGCTGGTGGGGCAGGATGAGGTGGCATCTCTTGGGGTTTGTCCTGCTATAGCTTTGTTTGCATGTTCTGTCCTTGTCCCCAGCAGTAACTGGGCTGGATGGACAGCTCTGAGACAAAAGAGCTAGGACTGCCAATCTGCATTGCATCACCTAAAGGAACTGAACTTCTGAGTTTTAAATGTTATGTACTTGAAATAGCATGAAGTAATTTTACTATCCTCCCTAGAAATGAATTTAGCCTGCTAGGTTTTAGTATATAAACCATCTGAAAATGCTGATTATTTTTATTAATGACTTTATATTCTTTTTTAGTACTTTTCTTTTCCCCTTTTGAAATGTGGCAGCTGGTTACTCCCCATGTGTAGGTGATAAATAATGATCATAGAAGCATAGAATCATTTG